>VDFB02116492.1:0-18330 GCA_007258455.2 Sequoia sempervirens | reverse complement strand
TATGTATACTTTCAATTAGGGAAAATAGTATTGCATTGAAAAGGAATTAGAAGCTATTTTACTGTTTTGTGTTGTGCTTGTAGATACTCCATAATAGGATTTGTTTGTCATAAGAATTAACATACTACATATGATCTAACAAAGGTAGCTTAAGGGTTACTCATAGCTAGGCTATTGATTTAACTAGGATAGCTAGTGGTTTACTCCTAGGATTGTTTATCCATTATGGGAGGGAGCTTGTACATTTACTTTGTTAATTAGATATATCATATGTTTTTAGCAATGGTGATAGGATATCTCTGGGGTTATAGATTAAATCCATTGAAGGAAATACCTATGCATAGATTTTAGTGGCCTTAAGTCCAATCAATCCTAAGTAGTGTATGTGATAGAATGACCTTCACTCGAAATACTAAGTGAGAACACTATGGCCAAAGTAATGTGATTTCCTTTGGCTCCACTATCAATTCATCATGATCCAGTTGTTGCATGCTAGTCCTAGATTGTTGGTTTACAAGTTCTAGTCATGTAGGACACATCACTAAGCTCAGTTGGTTGTCATTACCTGGATACTCTACCAATCTCTTCATTGAAGGGAAGGGCCATCTATCGAATGATAGATGTGCGGGGGACTGCATATGAGTCTGTGGTTGGTGGAAAAGCGCTTGAGTGATGCTTCTCCTCCACAGTAGGTGACAAAATACCAAGATTTGAAAGGAGGATCCTAGACCATTTATAACTATTTGTTTCAAAGCTCGGTTGAGCTATGTATGTAACTATGTACATTCTTGTATTATTGCAACTTGTGAGATTATTGTAATGAAATGGAATCCTTATTGTATATTGTTATGGCATCTTTGTTTATATCTTCTCAATAAAGAAAATAATTTTTTTATTACAATGGCTTGTTACATAGCATATTTACTCACACAGTGAAAACTTAGGAAATTTTTACTTTAGTGAAGGATTGGCATTTTACAACAATGATATTGACAAAATGATTTCACATTAAAGTTTGGAGGTAAAGGTTTAGTGGTGTCAACACACCTAATTGAAGGGAGTTGAATCTTGTTCTTATTTTATTGCATGGAGAGAGTCGTGCAATTGTGAAAATTGCCTACCTCTTGGACTAAATTGATATGGAGTTGTATTTGCAACAGTGACTTGTGTTTCAATGTTATTAGTAGTTTGAGGAGTGTTTACCATAATTATTTTTTTCTTTTTTCTAGATGATTGATAATTATTTTGAGGCATGAATTCAAATTGACTGATAGGAGCCGATGAAGGTGTACCTTCATATTGACTAACTGATATATGGTAATCATGAAGGGACATACACAAGTGTGTAAAGATAGATATTTCATCAATAATATTTTATCTTGAATACTAGGCTGTAAGTTTCCTATAAAAACCCTTTGAATGTTAACATCTAGAAGACTATAGGAGATTTGCAAATTCAAAGCAATTGGTATCATCCTATAAAGTCTATTATCTTTTCTTTAGGTCCTTGTTTACAATGAAATGAATCGATTAATGTCACTTGAGGACCAAATTTTGCGTGAAAATGTTGGAGGAACACACTAACAAGTTTCATGAATGAGCTAATAGAGTCAAGTTTGGAAATGAACAAAACCAATCAAAGGCCATCTCTTTCAATGATCTTGAAAAGAGTTTTTCTAAGAGAACATCTTCAAAAATGAAGTTGCTACACAATGCAATAAAAGCTGACATATGGCTATTAGGATCCCCTTTACCATTGTATTTTTCAAATCAAGGTATTTCAAATTTTTATGGTACAGGTGTACTTAGAATAGTGAACGACAATGGGCTACATGTGAGATCTATTGGAGGTTTAATATTGGCTTGATTTTGATTTAAGTTTAATATTTGTTGCTGTAACAATGTTAAGTTTTGTAAAAGTTTATTTATCATTGGATCGTTGTGTGACATGCTTTGAGAGCTTGTTGAGTATGGTGAACTAGTATGAATGATTGGTAGGTTATTGTGTTTCATGTTTATGAGAGGTGATGAACATGGCGGCGTTATGGGTGAAGTGGAAAAACTATAAGGATTACCACTAGAAAGCCCTAAGCTTGACTTTAGACTATTGTTATATTGTATTGTTAATGTTATGGATGAAGGTGTAAATGTGGGGGTATAAGGCATTGTTGTGCAAGATGAAACTTATTTTCTTATTTGGTTTTGAGAATTGGTAAATTCTTGGGTGCAACTAGTAGTCATAGGAATATTAGCATCTTATATATGAGCTATACTACACAACACTTCTATTCATATGAAATCAGTAATTAGCTTCCTAAGGTTGTCCATAATAGGCACTATCTCTCTAGCTAAAGGCTCAATACTTAGGTACTCTTGAAGACCTTTTAAATCCTTATCCAATCATTTTATTTTCTCTTTAGGAGCATGGGCAATAGTATCCTCCAAGTCCACATGAATGTTAGGTTCTAAAAAATTCATAGGTAATGTCAAATTAGGGAGGGAATCCAAAATGGATTGGGTGGATGCAATACCTTGTGTGAAAAAGTTATAAGACTAAGAATCAACACCGATTGTGATTGCAGCGTAGGAAGCCACAAGTCTGACACTGCGTCTCATAAGGGTATTAGTGATAGGACACCAAGTTGTGAAGCTCATATGAGATTCAAAACACTTTAATGTTCTTACAATATATGTAAAACACATCACACTCACTGAAACTAAAATAATTTGCAATAATAAAAGCTAAAACAACATAGGAAACACAAAGACAAAACTATGATCCAATTTTTAGCCAAAACTAATTGGACAAGGGTGTTGGGCACCCTAGATCAGTAAGTTAATTTTATCAATTTCTAAATATGGATGTGTTCTATAGTGTCTGAGGTCCTAATTTGTAATTGTTTAGGTTTGATGATAGGTGGATTTCTAGAAATGCATATGATTTCAATTTTTCTAATATGGAAAACATAATTTTGCATGCAATTTTCAGATTTTTCAAATAATAATGTAGTCCAAATGTAAATTTTAGATTGAAAAATGCACTAATTAACTGATCCTAATTTGAAAAAATCTAGAAAATTGAATTTTTTATATATTCTTAAATGACAATAACAACAATGCAACTTTTCACCTTTTTCAACATTTATATTCTTAAAATGACAATAACAACAATGCAACTTTTCACCTTTTTCAACTTATTCAGATTTGTTTTTAGACTTTATTATGACTTAATGCATATTTTTCAATGTCATTATGAATAATTGAAATTAACTCTATTTGTCTTTTGAGTGAAAGATGCTATGCAAATTTTTACTTTTTCAATGCTTTTTTATGAAAACTATGTATGCATAAATGATGAACTCACACAACCTAAGATTGCACTTAGATTTTAAAATGATATGCTTCATATTTCAAAAGATTTTAAAGTGCATAGACAATTAGAATCACCAAAATGTGGTATTGGAAAAAGGGATTTAGGGCCTAAATCACACTAGTTCCAATACCATAAAAGTGAAAAGAGATTAAAAGTGATCTCAACACCCACTTGGCTACAAATGTCAATGGAAGAGCTAGAATTGTGGATCAAGGTTTTAATCCTTTGTTGGGTTGATGATATGTTGATATGATTAATTGATTACTAATTGATTGAGTTTGATGATGTAATGATGTTCCTAGGTTAATTGTGAAAATGCAACAAATTGTTGAAATTTATGGAAAACATAGAAGTGATAAACATAAAGAGTTAAGAAAAGAAAAGGGCTGACACAAAAGAACCCAACATATAAATTTGGGCTTGAAGTAGTTGGATAGGGGCGTTGAGCACCCTAGACTAGGCAACAACTACTCAATATCTTATTTCACTCCCTGAGTGTTCCTGGTTTGTGTGCTCTTCTCTCCTAGGCTCACTATCAAAACTTCATCTGTCACTAATAAAATCCACTTTCCTTGATTTGATGACTTGTTGACTTGAATGCATAAATTAAGTCTTTAATCTTCCTCCAATTCACTTCAGATCTACAACCTACACACATGAAAGAGGGGGAAGGGTTGTGCCATATAGGGGCTTGCTTAAATCAAACCCCATTTTTGGTATTTCTACCTCCATAATGACTATGATGGTGTAAAAAGAGAGCTAACCCTTGATCAGGAATAGGCTAAATGATAAAACAAGTGATAAATTGTCAATTACTACAACTCACCACTTAGATCTGCATTCGTTGATGGAATGGAGTCATGTATTCATTACCTTCAAGGAGAAATTGATGTTTGATTTGAAGTCCTACAAGTTTTAGTACTCACAAAATAAATAAACATGAAACATGAACAAACTCACACGAAAATATGATGCTTGATTGAAATAAATGCTACAATAATTATGCTAATTTTGCTCTTGATTGCTCTTAGGATGCTCAATTATGCTTTTGCTTCACTTTCTAAAATTGTTATCTTGTTAGGATTAAAATGGTGAAAATGATTTGTATTTATCTCCAATTCTTCTAATTTCTTGAAAATCAAATATCAATAGCCAACAAAGGATTTTGGATTTTCAAATATTAAAATGGTGACAAGTTAACATATTTAAAATTTAGCCAAAATAGGCTAAACAAGGGCACTGGACACCCTACTCTAGACCTATCCTTTTAGGGACCTTAAACATTGGTATTAAATATTAAATGTTTATTTTCAAACCCATCTTTTATTTTTTCTAAAGATATTTATAAAATGGGAAAATTAATTGCATAGTTAGGTCCAAGCTCATAGGGGGGAGCTAAACCTAGTGTGAAATTGTCAAGGGTGACAATTTTAATGCTACATATACAACACTTTACACTCGCCTCAACTAGTTTGATGAGAGTAATAAGTATTCTCAAAATTTTCTTGCAATAGTCTCTATTTTAGGATAATCTCTCCTTTTTGCTATTTTGATCTTTGACCATCTATCCATTAGAGTTGCATTGATCTATGACCAACAATAGATCTTGGCTTGAATCTCACTTCTCACAGAATCTAACAAGGAGTGGTTTGAGTGATGCCATTGGGAGGAACCCAACTCATAGTATAAGGAATAATACTCTAATGATTAAGACAATCCTGTAGATACTAAAATTCCAAAACAATCTTTTCAAACTGAGCCTACTTTTGTAAGTTTAGAAGGAACCTCAATCAAAAATTATAATCAATCTTATCATTTGAAAAATAGCTCAGTTTCTACACTTCCAAAGTTGAAAAAGAATAAAAGATCTCTTTTTGGATCTTCAAGTTACCTTTTCTTGTGGGAAAATTCAAATTTATACAAAAGCACTTGCACTTACACATGTCTATTATTCTTCTTGTTAGACTCTTATTGCTTGTGATAGGTTGTCCAAGTCGAATAAGAGATTTTCTTTGGACTAATGGAAAACAATCCATGATTTTTATAGGGCTGCCATGAGACATTCCCATTGCCTCCTAAATGAAGGTGGCGAGCATCATTGATGTGTACAAATGAAATTACTATGCTAAGTGGATTATCACACCATTGAAGGATCAAAGGTTTGGAAGGTTCTTCTTAGACATTGCATTGAAGTTGTTACAACTTATGGCAAATAATATTGGAAGGGTGGCTTCCTTATGTTAGCATCACCATTGTGCTCATCAATATTCAAATTCCTTCATTGTTGATTATCTAGAGCACTTTAATTGTACACTTATTCAAATATTTAATACTTTCATTTATGTAAATTTGTTTTATGTTATGGTTCATGAAGCCATAATGTCTTTCTCAAGCCTTGTCTCTCAATATTAAATAAATATTGTGAAGATTTAGAAAATATCCAAGGTGAGTCTAGGTCTTAGAATTGTTCTAAAAGGTATGGAAAGGCTAATGTTTACCTTAATATTTGTGAAGTTGCAAAGTTCAAGGTGCATCCTAAAATATATGTGGGACTTACAATATAGAGATAACATACACATTGCACATGTGAGGGACTTACGACATGCATATATACAAGGCATAGATGTTCGTAAGTCCCCACATATTATTTACAACATTTTATTTGCCCTTTCTGGCACTGCCTTTTAATGCTTGTTGTGAAAGGCAAAGGATTTTACCATATGTACAGCTTAATCACTTGAGGGTTACTCAACAGTAGTATACCTGGAATAAGGTGGTGTTTCTTAATAATGCATGATATAAATTGTTGGATTATAATGGTGCACTTAAATTCTCACCTGTAGTCTTCTCTGCTATGTATAGATGTTTGCTTTTAGTGTCTCTTTGTTGCCTTCACTGTATGTTTTTTCCTTCGAGGGTGTAAATTTTTTGTGTAATACCTTTCATTACTGTTCGATTTTATATGATATTAGTTTTTTTTTTTTTTTTTAATTAAAGGTGATCGGATTGAAGATACTCATTTCACTTTATTTATATAGATAGTTTTTTGGATTAAAAGTATCTATTTGATTGGATTGAAGATATCCATTTCACTGATCTTGATTTCATTTCTTATATCAGACTTCTCAAAATTTGAATCTTGATAGAAAATATTATCAAAGTACGTTATTGAACATATCAATATTCTCATCAATTATACTCAACTAGAGGAGAGGGGCCCATAATGGAGTGGGCTCCAATAGTGGGGATAGAAGTAGTTCTCAATTATTTATGAAGATATGTTAAAATTTTAAAAGAAATTTGATTTTAAATGTTTGAGGGATGTAAAATTAAGAGACACAATACTAAATCTTATCCCTAATAAAGATTAAGATTTTTTTTAAAAGACTCAAAATTTTAATCTAATCATACTATCATAAAAAATCAAGTGATAACTATAAATTTTTGCTACTTTTGTGTTATTTTACATTTTATTTATACAAATGAAAATTTAAATTTTAAAAAGTGATAATTTTTTTCTTTTAGTTTTAATATAATTAAGTAGGGATAGATATTTCTTGGGTAAAAAGACATAAAACGTATATTTATTACTTAAGTTCATATGTTGTACAATACATTGTTCTAATCCTTTTGGTCTTGATGAACACCATGATTGATGAAAATAATTATTAATTTTTTAAATGTAATAGATAATTTAAAATAAGTTTAAATAAATGTATTTAACTAAGTATAAATTAAAGAGTTATAATTTGATTATTAAATATAAAAAATAAAATAATTGAGTGTAAAATTTGTTTTGATATGTAATGGAGAAATGACATGCAAGATGTTAGGAATTGACTTATCTTGTTTTAAATTTTGAGAACTCTTTGTGATAATGGTCTTTCATCTTGAAAATTTATTGATTGTTAATTTGAATCACCTTTATAGTTGTGGACCTAATCTTTTGTACAAATCTAATCTTTTGTGTAGTTCCGATATAATTTGCAAGAGTTTGTAGTTCTTGATTTTATTTGCTTGAATTGATGTTGATATTTAAGTTGATGTAAGGATGACTAGTTTTTATGAACAACTTTGGGGAACATGTTGGATTGTAAGGTTCATGTTCTCTTAGGTTGGACCCCTAGATGTATACGAAATACTACTAATGTTAATAGAAAATATTTGTAGAATAAAATATAATTTAAATATTTCAGCCAAAATAAACACTTAACACAATAGTTAACTTGGTAACTCTTTTAGAAAAAAATAAGGAAAATTATAGCACCACTCTTTATGTATTCACAATAAGAAGATTGCAATGTGATAGGAAAAATCACCATGTTATCAAAGAAATTTTCAACTCATTCTTGAAGCTATTTCAATAGCATATATATGTTTACTAATAACCATTTATATTCCATCCCAAATGCTTTACATATGGGCAAGTGAGAAACATCAAAATTTATAATTGAAAACATACTAAGTTTTCGAATCAGTGCACCCAAGTGAAATTTCTCAAGGTAGGTACCTAAGATTGACTTTTCACACAAAAGCCATTAAAAACTTTAAGGAAAATCCAAATGCTCTCCAAAATCGAGTGTCCAAAATGACTTGTCTTTCAAAAATCACATTAAATGCATTTGATAGAACATCCCAAAGTTAATGCATTTTTGATATTACACACAACTACCTAGTAAAATATTGCACTACCCAAAGTGTGTTGTCCTACTTCAAGGTGGACCACAAATTTATAAAATTTAATATTTTATGCAAGGTTTGCAACACCTTTTCCAACATGAGTGATTGGCTTTACAAATTTGAGAGAAAGGATCAAGGACAAAAAAAATCATGTAGTAGGCCTAGGATGAAATGATCTTAATTGTAAATGTACATAGATTTATTTAATTTTCTAAATAAAAATGTCCATTAGAAAATGCCCTATGATGTCCTTGCATCTTTTTTAAACGAATAAGTGAAGTTCACTAAATATAACAACCAAGCATTAAAATTTTAGTAATGCACATTAAGTCAATTCACAATGACCAAGGAAGTGATCGTTAACAAATAATTTTGAATTTTGAATTTTAGAAGTGTAGTGTTTAGATCCATGATTGTGGGAGTGACCTATCAAGTTTGCACCTATAGATCTAATCTAGATCAATGATCTGGGTATTGGACATGTAATATTATAAGCTAATTTCATGCACAATTATGCCACTTGTAGGTTGATTATTGTATTTATGACATTATAATAAAAAGTGGACCCAAAACATAAGGGAAAAGGGTAGGAGAATGCAAATTTCACCATTATAAACATAAAGCTCTAAAAATTACATATATAAGGTTTATAATAAAAAAGATCTTAAGTGGTAAACACGACTCAAAATATCAAATGAGTTCAAAACACAAATTTAACTAAAACATATTAAGCACAAGTAGTACCCCCAAGAGACAAAAGTAGAGGATTGTTGTGTTGTAGGACCACCCATAGGGAATGCTCATAAGGCATCTTAGGTGCCTCCCTAACATCCTGTTGATCATGCACAACCAAGGGGACAAGGATGGTCCAATGTGGTAGTAGTGTCATAACTATGATCTTAGTGCCACTATGTCTCAATCCATAAGCTTTCCTACATGAAGCCACATATCAAACTCATTGTTTTGCACAAGTAGAGAGAAATGGCCTCAAATACAATAAATTTTCCTTCAAAATTGGAGGAGTGGTTTGAGTGATGTCATTGGGAGGAACCGAACTCATAGTATAAGGTACATTTCCCTAATGATTAATCAAATCTTGTAAATGTGAAAATTCTAGAACAACCTTTTTTAGCTTGAGCCTACTTTTGTAAGTTTAAAGGGAACCTCAATTAAAAATTATAATCAATCTTATAATTTGAAAAAATAGCTCAATTTTTGGACTTCCAAAGTTAAAAAAGCATTAGAAGATCTCTTTTTGGATCTTCAAGTTACTTTTTCTTGGAGGAAAGTTCCAAATTTGTCTTAAAGCCCTTGCACCCACATATCTATTATTCTTCTTATTAGGCTCCTAATGTTGCATTGATAGGTTGTCCAAGTTGGATTAAGAGATTTTCTTTGGGCTAATGGAAAACAATCCCATGAGTTTTTTATAGGGTTGTATGGGACACCTATTGCCTCCCTAAGGAAAAAGGTGGCATGATCATCATTGATGTGCACAAATATACTACTATGCTAAGTGGATTATCCACACCATTGAAGACTCAAAGATTTGGAAGGTTCTTCTTAGGCATTGCATTGAAGTTGTTGCAACTTATGACAAAGAATATTGGAAGGGAATTGGCTTCCCTTATGTTCTCATCATCAACATGCACATCAATATTCAAGATTCCTTCATTGTTACTATGTTAAATTTTAATTATACCCTTATTCACATATTTGAAACTTTCATTCATGTAATTTTGTTTATGTTATGGTTCACGAAGCCATAATATCTTTTCTCAAGTCTTGTCTCTCAATATTAAATAATATTGTCAAAATTTAAATATCAAGGTAAGTCAAGGTCTTAAATTGTTCCAAAAGGTACATGGTTTCCAAATTGATGCAAGAAAACTTGAGAAGTCTAATATTTGTGAAGTTGCAAAGTTCAAGTGCATCCTTTGCAAATATATGTAACAAAACATTAGGTCACATGATCCTTCAGTGCTTGGACATGTGATGGCAACTAGTGTTCGCCTCCCACAAACCCACATAATATAACAGATATAGAGATAACATACATATTGCACATGTGGGGACTTACAATATGCATATACAAGGCATATATTGTTAAATGTCTCCATGTGCCCACCCCTTCTAAGTTTGCAAAAGCTAACAAAACTTGTCCTGCTCCTTGCCCCCTCATCCTACAAAGCTGAGGAATATCTATTACTTTGTGCAGGATTATGTTACACACATAATCCAGCCTTTTTTTCACACCTGTTTATGTTTGTCTACACTTGCAAAACACTTCCAACTCTGACAAAGCCAATTCACATATCAAATATGTCGTATACCCTATGTAAAATTTTCCTGTTAAAATTCCCTCGTACACATGGATTTGCTCTTTCAAAGGAGACTCCTTGCCCTATATTTTCTACTTGCATTCTTGTGTGTTTTAAATAAATGCGCTTGCAGTTATGGGATCTAGGATTTGAAAATGTTCTGTGCTGTTGTAATCGGTTCTCACATTTTGTAAGAAACCTAAATACTTTTCCTTTCATTCGACATATATTAACCTTAGCAAAAAAATCTTAAAAGTGTTTGCATGGGTT
Source organism: Sequoia sempervirens (assembly GCA_007258455.2). Lineage (NCBI taxonomy): Eukaryota > Viridiplantae > Streptophyta > Pinopsida > Cupressales > Cupressaceae > Sequoia > Sequoia sempervirens. Next base: position 7,686 of record VDFB02116492.1, on the reverse strand, counting down.
TTGCTTGAGTTTTGCATGCAATTGCATTCTGTTTCATCTTCACGTTGAATTTTGTCGTAGACCTTGCAACCCACAGTGCAAATCTTTGATTACATGCAAGTTTGCAATCTATCTTCCATTTTTGCGTGTCTTGTTACTAAAAACCTGCAGACTTCTATGGGCATACATGCAAGATTTGTACTTTGCTTCTTTGCTCCTGAGGCCCACATCTCCACAATACTCACACACACTTCGGGCTTGCAGACTACCCTCACATTAACAAAACTTGCAAAACAACTTGTTTTCCTTTACACTCCACATCCTCACCAAGTTGTCATTTGTGAGCTTAACTCCTTAGTCGATTAGTTTCAAATCTTATCCTTGTAAAAGATGTCTACATGACATCACCAAAGTCTAAAGAGGTGAGGTACAAGTTTAAAGGAGTTAGCCATGTTGGCTCCCAAAACTACTATCCACAATCATAGACATTGAGCAAGACCTAAGCTTTGGGATGTATTGCTAATCTAGGCTAATGCAGTAAAATCATAATCAAACTATGGGTAGCTAGGGATCAATTCATGAGGTAGGATAACTCGTCCTTCACTTTAGGTTTCACAAGGACAAGGGTGGTAATCCTTGAGGCTTCAAAAATAGGACAATTAAAGATAAATGAGAAATTAAACTCAAGGCCTTGGAAGATGAATTATATCTTGAGCACAAGAAACTCCAATGTTCACCACTATTAAAGCTAGAAACCTCCTTCAAGTAGATGAAAGCATCCATGCAAATGCAACAAACGATAATATCATTGCTGTACCCCATCAAGTGAATTCTCTTCATTGAGCAATACATACATGTGGATAATGGAAATGTACCTTCATGATCTTGTAGCAAATCAATTCTAGCTTTCATAAGATGATACACAAGTCATAATATTGGATCAAAAGGATCACAAGAAAACATACAACTTATCCTAAACTATTGAGATCAAGATATAATTATATTTAAAGAATACAAACTTCTCACCAAAAGACTAGTTCCTACTCTATTGGGCAACATACTCTAAATATAGAAAGTAAAAGCAAGTAATAGAAGTTAAACATATGAAATATGCATTGTTAGAGTCATGCAAGGACTCAAGTCTCCAAGATCACTTGTAAAACTAAAAATAATCTTCTACAAAAGAGAAAAGCAAGACCATAAAGTTGGAACAATGGATGTAAGATAATATATAGCCAATATGCAATACTCAAGATTGCAATTGTATTGAATTTGTACACGAGAGGCCTTGCTTATAAAGGCAAGGTGAGAGATAGGATTAGACAAGATTATGAAATGTGTCTTAATCCTATGTTATGAGATAACTAACTTGACAAAAAGTCAAAGAGATAAGATAAGATCTTATCTAGACAACTAAAACTTCTAGAAGGACATCTAGAACTAAGTAAACTTAACATGTGAATAAGCCCCCTTACTAGGAATTAGCTAGGTACAAGGCATTTATTCACACCAACACCCCCCTTAAGTGCAACTTAGGGAGTAGATTATTATGCAAATATGCAAAGATGAGGATGGGTCCCAACTACTAGTCCATGTTAGGTACCCATGTACAATGCAATCTCTCATAGATGGAGAAAAAAAAAACTTAGTGGGACAAAAATCTTCTCCAAAATAGAGAAAAATACAAACAAGGATGATGTGTGAAAGAACCAATGATACCCCCAAGGACTACATCCATCATGAATATACAATCAATGAACCCCTCATTAAAGAGAAAAAGAGAGACAAGATATCTCCCCCATAATGAAGAAGCTCCAATACCAATGAAAAAAAGAAGATCCAATGCTTGCAAGCAACATATCTTCCCATAGGAAGAAACATATCCATAGGTTGATGAAGAAGCTACTCCATGTCCAACTAAAAGGAGGAAGGATGAAGTCTCAACATTTATGTCTCTAAAAACTGATCAAAATTCTCCAAGAGGCTCTTGAAGAAGTCACAACATAATCATGGTCAAACTCAACCAAGAAACATAAAAAAACAAGGGAATGAGGAAACTCATGAATTTCAATCTCCAAAGATAAAGAAGATGGGATAAAATTTGTGCTAAAACTATCATCAAAGAGGAGAGAAACCCCCTCAAGTGTGTCCTCCAAATCTGTAGTATGAGACTCCACAAACAAGTCAGAAATCCCTATCAAATATTCATCCCACAAAGCAATATTTGGAAAATATGATCATCTTGTTGAATAGAAGCATTGATAGCTAATGAAGCAAGAGTGGAGGAGTAGGAAGCTCAACGCTGGTCTCTAGAATACCAAGGTTTAGATGACCAAAATTCTCCTCACAAACATGATTCACACTTGATGAATTAGTGTGAATAACAATAAAAGGAACATTATCATTAGTAGAAGTAGAATGGGAAAAGGAATACAAACAATATAAATGATCAACCATCTTGATAGCAATGATATCTCTAGTCTCCAAGTCCCTTACATATACTCTATCAGGAGTGAACTCAACTATTTTACCTTCTCCACTATGGGTAATTTGATAAATAGAAAGGATATTCAATGACAAGGAAGGAACATAAAGTACATAATTAAAAGTTCCTTCTCCCATGTCAATAAAACCCTTCCCACATGTACCTTCATATATGTGTTGTTACCCATCAAAATATTAGCTCGAAATAAGAGAACATTCCCATAGATGATGCCATATGATTAGATGCCTCTAAATCAAGAATCCATCTTCTAGATTTAGGACTTGTAGAGGCCAAGAGTGTTTGTACTCTCATTTTTTTGAATCCATTTGTTACTCCTACATTCCTTGACTGTGATGATGAAGTTGTTATAGATTGAGATGTTGAAGATGAAGAAGAAGACAATAATGAGGGAAATAAAAAAAAATTCTTATGAGGAAGGTGTGCTTATTAATCAATCTTCTTATCATAACATCTATTCTCATTGTATCCTATCCTTTTACAATACACACATTTCAAATTCTTCTTTTTAGATGAGTCCTCTTTGGAAGAGGAAGTGGACTTAGGAGTACTATTTGAAGATGATTCTTTACCTTGCTCATTATATGTGGGGTTCTTATTCTTCTTCTTACATTTTCCACTTGAAGCCTTTTGATCTTTTGCAAGAAGAGCTTGAGATGTGGAAGACTTCAATTTTCCCATGTGTTCCAACTTTGCTTGTTCCCTTGTGAGTTGAGCTACAAATCTATCAAGAGAAGGCATTTTGTGTGCATTTCCAAGGGAATCCATTGTAGCATAAAGTGTAGAAACAAACCTTTGAATAATCAAGACCCTAGCTTAGAAAGAATAGAAAGAATCAATTGTTCATGTCCTCTTTGGTGATTGCACAATCAAACAAATACAATCTAAGAGCATTGAGCTTAGAGAAGAAGTATTGGATATATCAAAATCGAAGGATTAAGACTCATAAGTTCATTCTCCAACTTAAATTTTCTCATTTTATCTAGCTTACATATGTCATTTCAAGTTTATGAACCCCTTTGTTCAAAATTTAATTAATAACTAAAAAATATGTCAAATAGTAATAAAATTACACATCTTAAACTAGACATTGTCATTTGCAATGGGTTTTATTTTGGTCCAAAATTTGTGAAAAATAAGTCGTCAATCATATTACTAAAGTAAGTTTTTACCTTCTTAAAAATTCATTATACATGCAAGTTGAAAGGAAGCAAGGTGAGTGGGAAAAAATTCCTACATTGATATAAAAAAGGAGATAATGCAATTTTTTATCTTTTTAATAGTTTCAACATAGAAGATGCACAATTCAAGAAATATAAAACAACATCACCACAAGTAATTGCAAACATGCGGTGAAGAAAAAAACGGATAATAAAAAAAGAACTCTATCACCTTCTTTGTGCAAGAAGCTAACACTAAGGACGAGGAGGGTGAAGATAATACTAATGACACTGGTGATGAGGAAAACAAGACTGCCAATGAGCCTGAAGCTAGTTTTGAGCCTGCCAATGTGAGAAGATCCAATAGGCTGAATGACAAACAAAGGCCAAAGGTTATTATTGATGAAATTTCTAGCAATTCTGAACATGACACTAGACAAGACAACACTAATGAGAAGATGGAGGAGGAGGATGAAGATAATATATCTACGGTCCTAGCCACTTCTCCAAGCTCAATATTTAATGATAATGGAGGACTCCACCCTGAACTCCTCTCCTCATCATGAGCGTAAAGAGGATGATAGCCATCTCTATGAGGAAATCGCTAAAGGTTATAATGCTTTGTTGACCTAGGTCAGTACACTTGAAAGGAAGCTTAATCGTCTCACCATTTCACCCTTAAAGTGATCCATCATTTTGTGGTCACTCTGGCTTCAATGCTCCAAGAGGAGATTAAAAAACATGACCCTACTATTGAACCCAGCTCCAAGCAGACCAAGATGGATGCGTTCAAGTTCCTCATGGAGGAATGGGAGAACATATCTGAGTAGGGGGCTTAGGGGTTACTTCCTGCCCGCTTCCCTTGTTGGGTTCTATTTCTTTGTTGTTATTAGTTTGTCTATTTTTTGTTAAAATTATTATTTGAATTTAAACCCTCGTAGCATTTTGTGTTAAGGGTGCACAACCCTATAAATGTTGCTTTTATAATAAAAAAACACAAGACAAGATATATGAAGGGAGAACCCTTTTGAGAGAAAAAAACCCACTCCAAAAGCTTTCTCAATGTACTAAAGTAAATAAAGTTCATTACAAATACTTATAGAGAAAGTTTCTTTCAAGATTTATCACAATGTTGAATGTTTTAGTCTATCCAACAACATAATGGTACCTACAATGAACAACATAACATACAAATCCATCCCAAGCACTCATTTTATAGATCTACATGAAGTGGAGACCGAGGATTGCCACTTGAAATCGTCTCAAATACTGCATGCATGTAAAACATAATAATTAACATGCATACACCCTCTTGATATGCAAAGGCCTAGCCCACTTAACATGTAACACACTTGCATGCACATGCACCTACATAGCTAGATCCCACCTATAATAATCTATGATTCTTAACTCTCAAAACTATCTTAATTTATCATATGACATGATATGTCATAATCCCATCATAATCAATTATAGTCGCTGACAACTTATGATACATAACATAAATTATGCTAGATAGTGGGACACCTATTTTCAAAAAAATATCTTGAATGTCATCCTAGTCACCTTCCATGTAGGATACCAACTCATTGAGGTAGATCCCACAAAGTGACATCATAAGATGAACATCAAATAGGCATGTAAATAAATAATAAATCAAGTAAATCAATGCTAGGACTTGCAAAGGTTGAGACACCCTAATCTCAACATTCTCCCACTTTTCGAACACCTTTCAAGAGCTAACAAGAAACCAATTGCTACGGTTATGAGGCCCATAGAATCAAAACACCATATTGACTTATTTTTGCTCATAGGATTTTTAAAGGAATATACAATATTCACCGAATTGTCAACATTCTCCAATTTTAACTTTCCATTTTCCATCATGTGATGAAAAAATGGAATTGAACATCGATTTGCTTTGTTCTAGCATGGAAGGTAGGATTGTTTGCCAAATGTATCACACTTTGACTATCTATATAAATAGTGATCATCCCTACATCAAGCCCAACATAAAAAAAAAATAACTTAAGCCAAATGGATTCCTTACAAGCATGAGTAGCTGCCATGTACTCTTCTTCAATCATGGAAAAAGTGATGATAGCTTGCCACTTACTCATCCAACTAATAGCACCACTAAACATCATAAAAAAATATCCATAGGTGGATCTTATATTATCAATGTCACTTACCCAATTTGAGTCCACATATCCAAAAATACAAATTGAATGCCAAGGTCCTATAGGATAACAATGAAAACATAGGCAATACTCGAAAGTACCCCATAGATACCTGAACACCTTCCTTATTGCATCTAAATATATTGATCTAGGATTAGCCATAAAATGACTTAGGACTCCCATTTCTTGGCAATGTCTAGCCTAGTATAGTTCATAACATACATCCAAAATTTTCCTAAAAACTTTCATGAGGTACTTTGGTCATTTCCTCCACCTTAGTAGGTGATTTTTGACAATCCTCCATAGATAAAATTTTCCCTTGCAAAATAGGAGCAACCAATGGTATATAAGCTACCATGTTGAATCTCTCCAAAATTGAGTTCACATACTTAAGTTCTAGCCCAACCAAAGCTTTCTAATAGCTTTGTCTCTTTTGATATTCATCCCTAGAATGTATCTAGCTTACCCTAAATCTTTCATTTCAAACTATGTTGACAAATGAGACTTCAAATAATAATTTAAACTCTTACCATTCCAAATGAACAACATATCACTAAAATATAAAGGAATAATAAGAATGTGATCATTATTGATCTTATAATAGATGCAATGATTGGATTTTAATCTCATAAATCCCAAACTCAACACAAAGGAATCAAAATTTTGGTATCACATCTTAGGAGACTATTTTAGACCACACATAGACTTCTTCAACTTGCAAACCAAATTCTTTTTACCTTTTATAATGTAATGCTCAATATGTGACATATGGATTTCTTCCTCTATGTCACTATGAAGGAAATGATTTCCTCTTCACATCCATTTTATCAACTTTTAAATCATAAACTATAACAAGTGATAAAAAAATATATAATGGATGCCAACTTTGCAACAAGAGGGAATATCTCACCATAATCAATTCCCTCCACCTATGAATACCCATTCATGACCAACCTTGCTTTTATGCTTCTCAACACTACCATTGGGACCAAAAATTTTCTTGAACATCCATTTGCATCCAACATGTTTGGGTCATTGGGCACAATAATGGGTCCCAAACTTGGGACATCAAATTTTCAATCTCAGATGCAAGTAAAAACTTAGAAACACATTTGTTTGAATGTATGTTAAAAAGTACCTTCGTTCGAAGGTTGAAACCTTCGAACGAAGGTAATTTCTAAAAATGAAAAAATTGACCTTTGAATGAAGGTCCCTTTTTATTCCTTTTATGGAAATTTTTAGAAAAGGATGAAAAGGGACCTTTGTTCAAAGGTCCATTTTTTTCCATTTTTACCTTTGTTCAAAGGTTTTTTCCATTTTTTGTGGGAATGAAATACATTCAAACGAAGGTCCTTGAATACCTTCAAACGAAGGGCTTGAGGTAGACACTTTCAATGTTTGCTTAAAATTTTCCTTAGAAATTCCAATTTCAAACCTTGGTTTTGACCTTCAAATGGAATTAACTTGACAAGATAATTTACAAGATTGTAGTCCTCGAAACAAGCTTTCTAACAAGTATAATTTTAATATATTTTTATTTTATTATGTATTTATTTTCTAAATTTTATTGAACATAGATTTTTCATCGAACACCAAATTCTTTGTTCTACACGTGGAAAAATAGTAAAATACTAAAAAAATATATATATATATTTGTGCACTAGGTATTGATGTCCTTGTTTCACCATTTTTTTTTTAATTTTGCTATATACACAACAATTTATGTGTGATGACATACACCAGTGTCCAAATTATAATTACCCTGACTTTAAAAATTAATTTAAAAAATTCTAACAAAAAGTTATGAAAAATATCCATGCACTAGATATATTGATGTTACAAATCTATATTTTAAAAATTAGAA
>VDFB02116491.1:0-11389 GCA_007258455.2 Sequoia sempervirens | reverse complement strand
CTCACATGGATTTCATGAATTTTTGTTGCTTGGGCCTTCACCCAATTTGAGCAAGTCAAAGATAATACAACCCAAGTGTCACGAAGATTGGGATACACTTACGAGTCGATCTAGATAGTGGAACTACTAGGTGCTCCAATCCAATATAATGGAGATTAAGAAATTTTGGGCACTAATTAGTAAGTTTATAGAATATGTTTCCTTGAATAAATAGGAAGGGAACCCGATAATTGATGACAAGTTCCTCACATAATAGCTGCAGCAAAGTAAATCAGCTAGAAGACAAAATAGGGAAAAATATAAGGAGTGTATTTTAAATTGTAATATATTTTGGGGTAGGTGAAACCCTAATTTGTGGTGAATCTTGGCCACACAATGCAAATCAATCTTGTCCATTTATTTTTCTTTTTGAACACTAAAAATAGGGGGTCTCCTCTCATTTTTCAAGAGAGAGTTGAGTTGTAATCACATGTTGTGGAAATTTTAATAGAAATACATTGACATTGGTGGATTTCTGAGTTTCTTTGCATGTTTCATGATTCATCTCCCATAGTTAGCTGATTTAGATAGATTTGCTTTGTTTTTCTCTATGTTTTATATTTTTTTGATAGATTAGTTGATGATGTTCAATGGTTATCATGATTTATGATGTGTTGATGCCTTTCTTGTCCATACTTTTTGTTGTTTATTGATGGTAGATAGCTGTGTAAAGTTAGTTTGGACTTAAATTGAAAGATTCCCAAAAATTTTATCTTTTGTTAATGCATGTTTATGGTGGATGAATGGTAAAATATTTACATTGCTTAGAAGCTTGCACAAGTTTCATGATACTGTGAGTTTTCTGGTTAAGTAAAATTCTATTTTAAGGAAGCTATCCATAGTAGAACCCTCCATGATCACTGTTCATAGTTAGTTTCAAATCTAGGAACCTCTTCTCTTCCCTACTCTTTTTCCTTTTTTTTAAGAAGTAACCTATGCTAAGGTTCATCGCGCATTGGAATTTTTGACTACTATTCGAACTTGCAACAAATCGCACTCTAACTTCCCATCTTGGGAATTCCTTTTCAAGATCCACTTCATCTCCATCTGAAATACGTAAGTCCACAATGTGATTACCAACAAAATCACATCAACATCAACTAAGAAATTCCATGCATGTCATGACCTGACACCCAAGAGACCTTGGGGTAGTGATTGGTAACTTGCTTGTGAATTTCTACCTTTCAAGAGAGGTAGTGCACATATGTACTTCCTATGTTGAGAAAATGCTAAAGCACCCATCAACATCTTCCCCTTCTGATCAAAATTTCTCAGTTTTAGTTTTTGATTCTCCTTGGACTATGATTCATAGAAAGAAGAAACATCCTTCTAATAAGGTCATAGTATCATTTAACATGCCCTCAGAGGTTTTACTTGGTTCAAGTGATGCTCCTTGAATAATTTTGCGTTGTTTGTTCTAACTGGCTGTTTCTATCTAGTTTGCTATGTTTTTCCAGTCTATTTTGTTGAGTTGTTTGTCTCTGTTTTGCTGAGCTATTTGGCTCTATTATCATTTTGTATGGGATCAGATCCCTTTCCTTGTTTATCTAATCAAAAACTTAAACAATAAACAAAAGGAGATAAAATTACTAGCCCTATCCATATTTTTTGATGAAAAAAAGAAGATTTAACTACAATTTCTCCTATAAACGTATACATATGTATATATTATGCCATTTCTTTACCATGATATCTCTTTTCCGTCAACTTGTCAGACCAAAAAAAAAACACACTACAATATTACACAGCTTGTTTGAAAAAACTTTCCCTTCCCAAAGTTTTCTATTATGTGGTATATGATAAGAGTCCATGAGATTTTGCATGGACCTCACCTTATCCCCAGAAGCACATGGTAGTGGTGTATGTTGCTCCATTGAACTAAACCTTTTGCAATATCATGGTTTGCCTTCTTTTCTTTTTGTGCATGACTGCATTTTTTCCCTTTTTGGTTATTAGTTGTTAGATATGTCCATGTTTCATAAACACTTTCTGTACTAGGAAACATGTTTTCGTCAACTTCTCATAGACAAAAAAAGACTACAATGTTACAGATCTTGTTTGAGAATAGTCATTTTTCCAACATTATTATTCTGTGACATATGATGAGAGTCCATGAAATTTTTCGTGGGCCTCACTGGCATTTCTTGCTCAGGGGTTTGGCTAGAGCCCATGAGGCTTCATGATGCCAATATGGTAGGGAGAACAACGAGCAAGGGTTTAGTGCTTTTTCCTTCCACCTTCACATATTTATATTGCTACTTATATACATGGACACACAAATTCTGACATATAGTTGTGTACCAAAAACATACTCTACTCTAACCATTGCATTTGTTATTGTTTCCACAACTCTCTTTCCAACTTCTCCAATAGATTACTTATAGACAATTCTTTATCAACACACCATGTATTCAAAATTTTCCATTTTATCTCTTTCTATTTACAACAGATAGTGCTAACCTCTTTTATTGTAAATGTATATTATTTCCTTTATATTGTTGCATAGATATAATAGGCATTCAAGAAAATTAGTGTATTGTACACTATCTATTTCAAATTCTTTAATGCTCCTGCTACTCGATGCAATGCAACTTGTCATTCTTAAACACAATCAATAGTGTATGTAAGTACAAAAACTTCCCCACTCTCAATAGACAAACTTGGTTGCCTAATTGTAAACAAATTTTATTACTTTTAACTTTACATTGTATATATTTATTTTACCCATATACTTACTCGTATTTTATCATTCCTTTTTTATTTTCCTTGCTTGTGCACTAACATACCCTTCTATTTCATTTGCAAGAACTAGGTGTAAGCATGTAAAGGGATTTGAAAACCAACATGCCTCTTTCCCTTAAAGTTATGATATAAAAGAAAACAGAACAATATCAAATATTATATATAAAAACACTAGAGTTTTCCCAAGTTTTTTATTGTGTAATCTATGATGAAACTCCATGAAATCTTCCATGGTCATTTCATCCTTTATTTGCTCGGGGGTTTGGCTAGAGTCCATGGGGCTTCATGATGCCAATATAGTAGGGAGGAAAACGAGTGCGGCTTTTGTGGTTTTACTTTTAACACCATATATTTATTGTTACATAGATTTATTTGTACACAAATTGTTGTGTGAATTAGCTTCAATAGAATACTCTATAATAACATGTTTTCTATGTTAGAGCAAGTCATAGGGAAGCAAAAATATGTTTCTCATGTCATACTATACAATAATATGTTTCTAATGTTGCCTCAAAACAAGGCATACCTTCTAATTCAATTATTCTAACAATGTAAAATATCTATGTCATTCCATTGCATTCTTCTTCTAACCCATAAATCATAAGCACAAAAAAATGTTTTATTCCCAAAATTGTTTAGTACATATTACTTATAACATGTTTTCTTTGTGAAAAAATCATTTTTGATGAGAATTATACTTTTTTATTGAATAATGTCTAATGCATTTTGTTATCTAAAGATAAATAATAATCAATCAATTCATTCATTAACCTAGACAAAAATATCAAAGATCAGTTTCCTCTTTTATCCAAATGGTTGTTAGTCTTGCAATGCATTGCCTTATCTTATCATAATTAAATAGTAATTAATCGATTGATTGATTAACCTAGACAAAAACATAAAATATAGATGAACATCTAAACATAACAACTATAAGACTAAAATACATATAAAATTATTGCATACTTAAAATTAACATTACAAATAATGAAGACAATATGCAATGCTCTAATTAAATGTAGAGATATAAAATAATTTCTATACCAAAGTTAAGTGCTTTACAACATTTTGAAATAATGTAAGTCAAATTTATATTGTAGACATAACTTTTCTTTAATTGATCTATCTATCTAATTATTCATGTAAATATATAATTTGATTTTCAAACATCTTTGTTCACTACAATGTACTTGACAAACTTATCCTCATTCACCTCCTACTATAAACTAAGCTCGCATTATTTCATATTCAATTATTAGGATGCTTTCCTTTTTTTGACTCAGTTAAACAATTGGAAATAATTCTCAACTATAAGACTAAAATACATATAAAACTATTCCATAACTAAAATTAACATTGCAAATAATGAAGATGATATACAATGCTCCAATGAAATGTAGAGATATAAAATAATTTCTATGCCAATGTTAAGTGCTTTACAACATTTTCAAATAATGTAAGTCAAATTTATATTGCAGACATAACTTCGCTTTAATTGATCTATCCATATAATTATTCATATAAATATATAATTTGATTTTCAAACATCTTTGTTCACTATAAACTAAGCTCGCATTATTCCATATTCAATTATTAAGACACTTTCCCTTTTTTGACTCATCCAAACAATTGAAAATAATTCTCAATATTTATACTTTACATTGCATTAGAAAAACAAGTTTCTTCCTCCATCCCCACTAAATACCCATACATGGAGGATCCCTATCAGCTGATCGTTGCATGCCTGTGCATACGACAGCTAGTTTTTAACATGAAAACAAATCTCCTAAACTATTATCCTTCTTTACTTGATTTGTCAGAAATTATATAAGTTTTTTCATTATTTTTAGTGTATACTACGATTTAAACTAAGGGTTTTTCATGCTCCTTAGAATTATGGTATTGCCATATGAGTCTAAGTATTTCTTTCTGAGTTTAACAACCCCTACAGACGTGATAATTTCATAAAAACTGATGTATATATTTTGTTTGTTCGCTAAATTACAAATGAATTCTTGCCATTTTGGTTACAATTTTCATATAAGAACACTTGTCAAAGATCTTATGGACGCGAGATTTATCAACACTCTGACATAACCCAATTTTGGTTCTGGGAATCACAATCGTATGCCTTGAAAGAATCCTACATGCATGAAATTTTATTATTGTCTTTCGTTCACTGTTGTTTTGTATGATCAAATACTTTCGAGCACCCAACAAAATTCCACGTGCAAATTTAAACTCAATTTGAAAAGGTGACTGTTGACGAAAGGACTAGGCCTACATCTACCACCGAGTAGTCAAAGCTAGTTAGAGTGCTGGTTAAGCCCAGCCAATGTTTTCAATGTTTCAAGGGTTTTGAGTGCCAGACTCAGGCAAAATGCCCAATTTGTTTTCTACGACCTCTAACTCTACTAACCTGATTTTGGGCATTTTTCCTTGTTTCGAATCTGCAACAACTAATAGATATGGCATGAAAGTTTGGCTACTCACGCACATGAGTTTTGGGGTGAAATTTTGAGCTATCTAATGGATGAAAGTTACTGTTCCAACCTCCAAAACTTGCTAGTAGATGTTCCAATGCCCATGATTCATTTTTAATGAAGTTTTGAGCATTTTTTAGTTACCAATGATGTCTAAAACTGCCATACGCAACAATAAATGACCCGTCGCTTTGTCTTAAGCACCATTTTAGTTTTTGAATTGCGTAAATTCATTCCTATAAATCTTCTTGCGTATAAGGCCAAGGAAAGAGGGAGTTAAGGTGCAAAGATGGATAGATAAAGGATGTTCACGGGAAAAACTGCATACAGGTGACTATCAGCAGAGAGGCTCTAATGGTTAAAGTACATAATAAAATGCAGTTTTCGTTGCCAGTAAGATGGGTATTTATTTAGGTGTAAAAAAATTTCACGTAAGAGTAAAAATAAAAAGTTAATGTGTTTTACACAAGTAAAAGGATAGCTTGAAAATGCAAACAAATTTAATGGAAACAAAAATTTCAATTCAAATGAGAGGCAAAGTGAAGAGAAGGGGAAAATAAAGCTGTTCAGGTACATTCTCTTATACCTGCTTGTTGTAAATTAAAAGGATCAGACTGTGCTAGGTGTCAACTGAGTGGAAGGTTTTGGATTTTCCGTCTTTTTAAAAATATAATCTCTCTATCATTTGTGTTGCTTTTTGAGTTCTAGGGAGGATGATGATTTTTCCAAGCCATTCTTAAGGGAATTTTGTAATTATTTGACAAAAAATCTTAATAAAGACATTGTAAACAAAGTCTAGTTTATGTTATGGCATTGTATTTTTAATCAGTAAATCATTGTAGGAAAAACTCGTTAGTTCTATAATTTGTCTCAATTCTCTTTTATATGTTTCATGGAATCTAAGGGGTTTCTAGGTGCACATTCATTACACTTTTATCAAATTTTAGTTAGTTTATATTTAAGAGATATAATAAAATTTCTTATTATAGGTTGCCTATAATTCTAAGTCTTTCTTCTCTGGTATATGGGGTTTATAAATAGTAAATGGATTATTAAGTATGAGATACATTATCTGAACATGAGGAAATTTGAGATTCTAGGCTTCGTAAGGAAAAGTTATGTGATATAGGACTATCTAATTTGAAGATGATTTTATCATTGTGGTTATTTTTCCTAGAGTGACTTTGTTCATGTAGGATAAGGTACTAGTCTCTTTTATTTGCAACTAACTCAACACCTCAAATCTTTTAAGCAATGAAAAATTCTTTTAGGTTTAATTTAGTAGGGCATATTGGTCTTCATATAGTTCAAATAATATTGGGGATACACTTTGGAATTGTTCATTTATTCCATCTTCTATGTGTTTCAAATAAAGACATATTGTATAATTTATTAGTTCTCAACATTATTCAAAGTAACAGGGATCATACTTGAATGTGGTGAAATATATAACACCCTTTATTATACAACTGAGAACATATTGAACATCCACTTTCAAAGGGTCTATAGTTGTAGTTTGATGTAAGATTAGCACAATAATAAGCTTATGAAAATATTTTCATTTTATTGCATTATGCCATTTGGACTTAGTCTCATTCGTGTAGCATTATTTGTAAAAAGGATTTAGAATTCTTTGAGACCTATAATAGGATTACCATCCTCAGTCCTATGGAGCTGGAAGTGCAGAAGGTTGGGTACAACCATGTTCATTAGATTTCTCTTATAGTCTTTTATTTTCAATTATAGGAAAATCTCTATCTTAACCTTCTATTCCCCTAGTTTAGGCAATGTATTTTTTCTTAGAATTGAGGGTTGCAAGAAAAAAGAACCAACAAATTGGTGACTCTGCTAGCGAAGAAAAAGGTATATCCATTTGGAAAGAGTCAAGTAATTTTCTGATTTGAAGATTTGGTTCAGATATTGAAGATATTCATACTTGGAAGAATAAATTATTGTAGCACATGTGAAGATTTCATGAAATGATGGTACTGTATTAGTGAAAGGATTCTAGAAAGAATTTTGATCTTTGAGAATCTTCCAACTACTTGAATATTTTTTCCTTTGTGAAGAGGTGGTGACTTTATTAGTAAACTTGCTGAAATTGTTGAATAATTATTTACATTTGTGAAAGAAATTTGCATATATTTGCAAGTTTCTCTAGTAAAAGAATGAAAATTTAAAATCTACAATAATTTTTCAGGTAATTAGTTCTATGTTTTGTGTTCAAGAAGGAGGGTGTTATTTGTTAGTGTAAATAGTACCATTAGTTAGCTAGTTAAGTTGGCATCACCATCTAGTTTGACCTATTCACATTTGCTTAAGTTTACTTAGGTTATTTTAGAGTTTTGTCTCACCTCATGAGGTTGAGACATGTGTCCTTACTTTGTGAGACACCTCTTGCATGATCACTTGCCACTCATAAGAACACTTGTCATGTAAGTTCAAAAGTGTTCCCTCATTGGAGGGGTAGTCAATCATTGTGTTCGACTTTCCTACCTTCACCGCCTTTCTTATATAAGCAAGGTTACATTGTACATACTAATCATCTCTTGTATCAATTATTTGATAATATCAATTAAGTATATTTGTGTGCATGTATTTTATTGAAGTTTCTCATTTTTTTTCTTTATTTGTGTGCATGTATTTATGGAAGTGCAAAAGGTTGGGTACAACCTTGTTCATTAGATTTCTCTTAAATAGTCTTTTGTTTTCAATTATAGGAAAATCTCTATCGTAACCTTCTATTCCACTGATTTAGGCAATGTATTTTCATGTAGAATTGAGGGTTGCAAGAAAAAGAACCAACAAATTGGTGACTTTGTTGGGGAAGACAAAGGTATATCCATTCGGAAAGAATCAAGAAATTTGTTGTTTTGAAGATTTGGTTCAAATATTGAAGATATTCATACTTGGAAGAATAAATTATTGTAGCACATGTGAAGATTTCATAAAATGATGGTACTCTATTAGTGAAAGGAATCTAGAAAGAATTTTGATCCATGAGAATCTTCCAACTGCTTGAATATTTTGTCCTTTGTGAAGAGGTGGTGACTCTATTAGTTTAAACCTCTCAAAATTGTTGAATAATTATTTACATTTGTGAAAGAAATTTGTATATATTTGTAAGTCTTTCTAGTCAAAGAATGAAAATTTAAAGTCTACAATAATTTTTCAGGTGATTAGTTTTATGTTTTGTCTTCAAGAAGGAAGATATTATTTGTTAGTGTAAATAGTGTCATTAGATAACTAGTTAAGTTGTTATCACCATCTAGTTTGACCTATTCACATTTGTTTTAGTTTATTTAGGTTATTTTAGATTTTTGTCTCACCTCATGAGCTTGAGATATGTGTCCTTACTTTGTGAGACACCTCTTGCATGGTCACTTGCTGCTCACAAGAACACTTGTCATGTGAGTTAAAAAGTGTTCCATCATTGGAGGGGTAGTCAATCATTGTGTTTGACTTGCCTACCTTCACCACCTTTCTTATATAAACAAGGTTACTTTGTACATTCAAATCATCTTTTGTATCAATTCTTTGATAATATCGATTAAGTTTATTTGTGTGCATGTATTTTATGAAAGTTTCTGATGTGTTTGTTTTATGATCTTGGAAATCGCAATATGATATATTAGAGCTATGCTTTGCAAAACCCTTCCGAGGATCCTAAGCACTTAACCTAAGCAAGAGCTCCTCATAGAGACAATCTTGGTTTCTTTTTTTCTGGTTTAATAATCTCTATGAGACTTTTAAAAACTTAGGCAGCCATGCAATCTGTGGTTTGCTGTGTTCTTTGTTTTCCCATGTGTTCTCTAAATTGTTGGCAAGAGGAGGGATGATATGTTGCACAAGATCTCTCGGTGTGTGAAAGGCTGAGATTAACATGACCTGCATAACTTTTATGTGAGATTTCCCAATGAAGAGCCTACTGTTTCATGATGCCATGAGAGGGAGTTGCCGACTTCCACAATTGGTAATGGTTTCGGCACCCAGCCCCTGGGCGCATAAGAGACTTGTAAAGATCCTTTTATTCTTCAACCACTCACACTACGTTTCCATTTCAGTTGCGCAACAGAGGAGAGGTGAAACTCTCCGTTGGTCTCACTTGCAAGCAAATCAAGTTCATGGTCTGAGCTTAAGAGAAATTAAGGTGGTGTGCTTTGAAAGCATCATTGTACTCCATCTTGTTTGTGCAACATGTTATGCTATAGCAAAGCCATATATATATATTTTTAAAGTATGATTACAAAGAAGTTGAGGGACCATCAAAATTTTGTTTACTACACAATTTGATAGATCAGGACATTTCAGTATGTTCATTACTAGTTTTGATGACCGCCTTGTCAAAATTTGTCCATGGTGGTCTTCCTTTATCATCCCTTCAATGATAGAACGTGTCGGATCTACGATGCAAGACCTGTAGTTGGGCAGGTAAGTGTGGGGTATAGGTCGAGTCGCAGGCTATACTACTGCTTGTAGCGCCCAACACAAACAACTCATAGATCTAGTAAAGGTAACACAAGGATCAATCAAATATTGCATATAGAGGCAATAATATGCCAATAAAAGATGTCTCCACTTTCTCATCCATGACTCCATGCGCCAATTTGCGGATAAGCACTATCAGCACTATCAGATCAGAAGGATTAGTGCAGAGATTCAAGGTCAATCATCTATCTTTCTTGTGGCCATTTCGATCATCCAATGCAAATTCAGTGTCCTCTTCTAGCAATAATGGTACCTCCAGATGGAGGTTCAAATAATTGTGGATAAGTTTATGGTAAAGAAGTTCTTACGACGCACGATGTCTCCACTTTCTATTGAAGCCACGGGTCTCCTTATGCTTCTCGCAGACCGAGTCAATAACTAGATCGCTCACTGATTTTCCCTACTTGGTCAACTCACATTTAATAGGTGGTTTAGTTAAAGATTTTTTTGACATTAATATTGTATGATTAGTTTTTTATATGCTAATGACATTTATTGTAATCAAGCAAATTTATTTAACAAGAAGTGGCTAGACTTAAAATCGTAGGTCTTCTCAATCAGTTATGACTTGACCAAATGAGCGACGTGAGCTCCATCTCCCTCTTTGGTTGTTAAAACAACAAATTATATTTATTGTAATGTTCTAAAAAATTCTAACCACTAGTGGTCAAGATAAACTATCTAGTCATTAAGAAGCGATATTTTTTTCTTTTTGGAATAACTTTCAATTGAGGGGTTGAATTTTCAATTGTGAATAGTTGATTGAAAGCTCTTTCCATTTCAGAGACTTTAGCATTGAGATGATGTGAAGAATGTTTTGTTTACAACATATTTTGACTCCTCATTTAAAGGGAAAACATTAAGTTTCTAAGTGCAAAATTAGACACATATTATTATTGTATCTTTTGATTAGCTAATGAAAATGAGTATTGCTTTTGGGAAATTGAATATCACTTGCCCATTTCATTATAAAGTGTCATTATTCATTACTTTGAAATAGTTATATGTACTAAAACATGAGCATGTGTAGGATCATGATGGGCCAAAATGTGGCAATAAGAAAGAGAAAAAAAATGTTTTACTTCATCAAAATCGTGAAACACAAAGTTGACTTTTTGATGGGGTTAATAATGGATGTTTGTTTCCCAAAATTATTTTCGTCAATTTTATGTTTTCAAAATGGATATCTATTTTGCAAGAAAAATAGATATCCATTTTGAAAAGAAAAATAGACATATGTTTTCTACAAGTATTTTATTTAATTTTATGCTAAAAACACACACTTCAATAAAATGAGCATAACTTTTGTGTTATCAAAATTTTGATTTTTATAGGTGTTAGAAAGGTGATTCAGAGATATACAAAATGGATAAGATAATTTTGATAGATTGTGCGCCAAAAATTAACTACAATTATTTTAAGTTACTCATTAATTTTTAGAAATTGAAATGCTCATAATTATTGCATACAAAGTCCTTTTTCATGCATTTTTTGCAATAATCATCGCAAAAGACTTGAAACATTAAATACATAATAAAAAATGAAACATTTATATTTTTGTAATGAGAGCAAATTTTTTGCATAAATCATCATAAAAGGCCTCCTTGTTGTCTTTGATCATATTCACTCCTTTTCCC
>VDFB02116490.1:0-48677 GCA_007258455.2 Sequoia sempervirens | reverse complement strand
TCCAACATACTATTGAGCTAACAGAAGGTGTGAAACCAGTCCGACAAAAGCAGCGGCCAGTCAACCCTAAAGTTGAAGCCTTGATGGCACAAGAGCTAACCAAGCTCATTGAGTCACGCATAGTATTCCCAATCAAACATAGTACTTGGGTATCAAACCTGGTGCCAGTCCGAAAGAAGAATGGTGATATCCACCTATGCATGGATTTTCGAGACCTAAATAGAGCATCTCTGAAGGACCACTATCCATTGCCTTCTATGGAGTCGATCCTCCAAACTGTCGCGGGATCGGAAATGTTTTCTCTACTGGATGGCTTCTCTGGCTATAACCAGATTAGAGTAAGAGAGGAAGATCAGCACAAGACTACGTTCACCACCAAGTGGGGGACATTTGCATATGCTAAAATGCCTTTTGGTTTATCCAATACAGGGGCAACCATCTAGAGAGCTATGGACGTTGCATTTAGCGAACTGATCAATAAGATTATCCTAATCTATTTGGATGATCTTACTGTGTTCTCTAAGTCTAAAGATGATCATTTTGATCATTTGGAGTTGGTTTTTCAAAAGTGCCAGGAGTTCGGGATTTCCTTAAATCCGAGGAAATGTGTGTTCGAAGTACCTCAGGGTAAGCTGTTAGGACATGTTGTGTCGAAGGAAGGTATTTCAATTGACCCAGAACGAGTAAGGGCTATAAAGGAGCTTCCTCTCCCGGTAAATAAGAAAGGTGTCCAGTCTTTTCTGGGCAAAGTAAATTTCATCAGTAAATTTATTTCTGATTTTGCGAGAATAATTAGGCCGATCACCCTAATGCTGAAAAAGGATCAAATTTTCAAGTGGACAACGGAGGCTCGGGAGGCATTTGAGAAGGTCAAGGAAGCAATCTCCTCAGCCTCGGTGTTAATTAATCCAGATCAATATAAAGATTTTATAATGTATGCCTTCAGTAGCAAGTCCAGTATCGCTACTGTTCTAACTCAAAAGGATAGAGAAGGAAAGGGAGAGCATCCAGTTGTGTTCTATTCCTGAACCTTAAAGGAATATGAGGTGAATTATAACTTTGTTGAAAGACAGGCTTTTGCAATAGTAAAGGGGCTTAAAAAGTTTCGCCATCTAATTTTCCTCGAAAGTAAAGTCCCTCAGTATACACCGCATTATCTCTAGTGCGCTGAATACATCATGGAGGGAGAATCACAAAAAGGCTAATTGATCACCAAGATCCTGAATATGACATTGAGGTCGTGCCCACCGGACTATTAAAGGTAAAAGGTCTGGTGGTGAGTATAAGGACACGTGACGAGGAGATGCCCAAGCAAAGAGGAAATGTACGCAAAGCTTGTCCCCGGAGAAAATGATCCGAGGATGATTACCGAAGATAGAACTAACTCTCATGCAACCGGAAGCATCTCGCTGCGCTCTCATCCTTAAAAGAAGGTGCATTACCGCCCGCACTGTGGATACACCGAGAAGGAGTCCTTTTCTAAAAGGGGAATTTTAATGGTGTGCTCCTAATGATGCCATTTCCGTGGGAGTATGCTAGAGGGACTTCGGACGATTTCACAATAGCTGCACGGCTGGGTGGATATCACAAAACTACCGCCACCGTCCCACGGGCCGGATACTCACCGGGCCTACACTTTTCAATGATTCCACTCTCCTCGGGTAAAGACTTTGCAAAATGTCAGCTATTCTCCCACAAAGGAAGAATTCAGCAATGCCCCTCAAACCTATTGTGGCGGATGAACCATTTGCGCAATGGGGCCTGGACTTTATCGGAATGATCAACCCGGTTTCTAGTTCTGGACATAAATGGATTTTAACAGCTACAAACTACTTCACAAGGTATGGAGGCTGTCTCTTTAAGGAGGCGACATGGAGGCAAGAGACTGTGGACTTCCCCAGGTCAGTGGATAAGGGTTCACCAAGACAACTATTTCTACAATGCTAGAGTATTCAGAGGGGCACAAAGCAGGTTGCCACTTGCATTAAAAAATGGCATATATTCCCTTTTAAAACATCTTCAAACTACTATCCACAGGGAATGGCCTAGCTGAGTCAACAAACAAAAGTTTAGTCCCCGACTCAAAAAGGTTTGGCTCAGAACACCAGAGGGAATGGCATAAAAATCTCCGAAAAGCACTGGGCCAACCGCATAACTCCTAAACAAGTCCTCAAGACTTCCCCTATGAGCTAGTATATGGGAAAGAGGCTGCTACCTATCTCTATGGAGATTCCGGCGATACAGTTGTTGAAATCTCTTGAGATAGAACAAAATGGCGCCATGGAAGTTCGGCTTGCCGAACTATTAGAAGTACAAGAAAAAAGGGAGAATTCCCTAAAGGCCATGACTGGCCGTCAACAGGTGGTCAAACGGTGGTTTGACAAAAAGGCTTCCGACCAAGGCCTAAAAAGTGGAGATTTAGTGCTAAAATACGACAGCAGGGCTGCGAAGCCAGGTCAGCATGGTAAGTTCGATAGCCTATGGGAAGGACCCTTCAAAATCATTCGGTGCATGCAACACAATGCCTTCGAGCTGGAAAATATGGAACAGGAGCCTCTAGGAATCCCGGTTAATGGGATTCACCTTAAATTGTTCCATTAAGCGTCAAGCCCTACCCTGTACAGTTGTAAATAACGCTTTTTCTTTTTCCTTTCCTATTTTTGGCCTATCCTTTTGCTAAATCAATTGATTTGCTACGCATTCGCTTATCATTATTAATGGGTAAAGCACCGGAGTTTCTTAAAACACAAAAGCATGCTCGTAAACAGAGACAAAACATACAAGATTGGCAAACCTAGAAAAAATTGCACATAGAAGCAAACAAGAGCATAGATTTCACAACAAAAAAGAGACGTATATATTTATATACATGTTCCTGGGTTACAAAATGGCATGGATGCCAATTTTCAAAATGTACAAGGTATTAGAGCATATATACATATGATGGCCTTTTATCAGGCTTATATGGAGCAGGTGTGTTACATCAACAAACACCAAGGCAAGGGGATCATCTATCCGCAGGAGTGGTTGGCAGCAATCGACACATTCAAGACAGCGTCCGCTTCTTCCTCGTCAACAGGCTCCTCGGCGGCACTGGCAACATCATGAAACGTGGCTGTCATCGGTGGTGGATACACCAGGTCCCTGAAGTCGGTATACCATTCTACGTCGTAGAATAGTATCACGTTGTAGCTCCTAAACAAGAAGTGTAGGGCTTGGGTAACCCTTTGTTGATGCTGGCCATGGGTCTACAGGCGAATCCGCTAAGAAATGGTAGCCAAGCCACGACAGCTTCTTCTTCAATATAGCGACGTAGGTTGCTAGCTGATGGCAGACCTATCCCATACGCGGCGTGTGTGACGACCTCGCCAAGCCCGTTCAGGTACTTATTCGGGAAGATCTCCTTGACCAGTTTCAAGATAAGAGGCCGGGGTACGTAGATGTCCAGCATGGACACTACAAAGTGCGAACACACATCGGTATTCACCCTATGCTTATCTTCATATTCAACACAGTCCTTGCCGAGAACCCACTTGATGGCTACTAGAACCAGCGAGTGCTTGTTCTTCGTCATTCTCTTGAGCCTTCTGGTAGAGATCTCACCTACAAAAGCCGTCTACGATTTAAATGAGGTAAGACGAATATGAGTATCCATCTCCCCTGACACTATTCCTAAATCTGCTGAGTAATGCCGAAATCTGCTCACCACCTAACCTATGAAAAGACTTGCAAAGCAATCTGCTACTGACCTATCACTCCAAAAAGCTAAGTATGTTTACTTGCTTTCCACCGGGCTATTTATAGAAAAATTGACAAGACATATGCCAATCCGCCTGTAAGCAACGTGATGTATATTGGTCGCGATCTCGAGGGCCGAGTCTGCGTTTGTTCATGTTTTGGGCTAGTACATGCATGGTAGCACGGTTCAAGGCGTGCTTAATTAAATGAAGTTAATTAAGTTGGCATTAAAAAGGTGGCACTTGTTGGTGGAGGGATGTATGGCCGTATGCAATTGTGTCATATCTCAAACACATCCCATAAACCCAAGGCGATCCTTGTATCTTTTCAGGCCGTGATCGTTTGTTTGGCGTAATCATTCCGGCCAGATATTTAATGCTGGTACATGCTAACACAAGGTGAGAAAGCCAGTTGCAGGCTCATTTTCCAAGGAGATCAGGGCGTATCAAACGAGCATTTGAAAGCAATGATGAAATTCGGCCGCCTCGGAGTAGCAATCAGTTCGTCTTGCACGAAGTTGCCAGGTTAACGGTACATGCCGAATTAAATGCAAAAGGCCTGCTTTCGCCTACCACCTTTGGAAAGTTGCTATTATCGCATGAAAATGCTTGGTATTTCAAAGTCTTTTCACAAAAGCTAAGAAGGGTCCAAAGTGTTTTCTGTCTGTATATCCAGCGCAGTGTATTCACAAGCCAAGAAGCTTGCAAAATTCTGCAACGAAAGAAAGATGTCAGAATCTTCAGCTCAGCCGGTACAAGAAGAGATCAGCCAGGACCTATTTACGGCTATTCGTTCTTTGGCCGAGGTTTACGTATATGAGGATGTAGCATATGCCACTCCTGGTATACCTAAGAAAGTGAAAAGAGCCAACACAGAGGAGCTGGAGAGGCCCAAAGAGTGGAATAACCTGAAAAAGGTTAGAGAAAAGTGGGCTAATATCTACGACCCAAAGCTTGCAAAGAACCCTAAATCTCTGAGAGAGGCGGCTTGCATAAGGTTATCAGCGCCAGGGGCGGACCAAGCCATGGCAAGTAGAGTCTGGTTTAGCGGTCTTCCACAATACATGGTCCCATTGGTGCACTATTGCCCGGAGGTGGTCGACGCAGCTGTTCAACGCTATAATCCAAAGACCCATTGCATTGAAGGTCGCAATTTAAGGGTTCATATCAGCCCAGAAGCTATCTGGCATATGTTATGCATTCCTGACCCCAGGACAAGAAAGGAGAAAATTGAACATTTCCGCCCAAGCAAAGGGGAAAAGATATGGAAAAGGATGAGAACCAGCTCTGATTTCCTATTAGAAGAAACTAATAAGAAGGGCGTTGCGTCCGCTAAGGCACCGAGCATCCCATTATCGCACGGTTCATTCCGTGATGACCTCCAAGACCCCATATCTATGCTGGCATTTGTTTGCGGCCGTGATTCCGACGAGAAGGTCGAGGCTTTTCAGCTGGGCCCTGCAATACAGTTTCGCAGGCAGCATGAACTTTTCTGGTATGATTTTGCTGAGTTCATGGTCGAAGAAATAATACAGCAAATAGAGAATTATCAGGCGGAGAAGAAATTTAGATTTCTTTCCTACCTGGTCCACATGTTCCTACATTAGAATCCAGATTTCTTCGCCCGATTTATCCCACTATCAATTTTTGACGAGCAGAACAAAAGAAAGCCGGTATCTACATGGACACCATACCTTTCCACAACATATGACTACTATGCCTTCACGGACTATTTCATAGCCCCGGTCCTGAATGATTTGATCGGAGAGGGTGATATCGTCCGGCTTAACACTGAACAGACTGGATTTCTGCAAGGCTACACCCCCGCTTGCGACTGGTTCTTGGGAAAGGATTTCACGATCCTTCGAATGAGGGGCTTTATTGGTAGGCCTTTCCTGCTCCCGGCTTGCATCACAGATAGGGTGCTCGCACTGAAGGTTTACCGGCAGGTGTACATCATTGATTTCATGTTCTGTAGCAGGGAAAGTGTCAAGAGGAAATGATTCTTCACTTGCCTGAAGAGTTTTAAGTCAATAACGCTTGCCAAAAAATGATCGCATGAGCTGCTAGGGGACAAGCTGGCACACCTGGGGTTGGTACTAGTAAATGATAAGTGGGATTACAACCCTTTCAATGACCTGCCCGAGCCGCATATGAAAGTTACACATGTTCCCCGACCTTACTGGGAGAAGCAGCGAAATAACCGGACTGATAAAGATGAAGATCTGGTTGAATTAGCACAAATCCCTATGCCAGATACCAGGGGCCCATGGCACAAGTTCTACTTTCCAGTGGCCGTAGCCAAGGACAACCTTCCGATAGAGCGAAGCATGCATAACAAGTTGAAAGTGGACGAGGAATGGAGCGATGAAAAAATAAAAGCTTTCTGGAGATACCGCCAGGAAACAGGGTAGTTGAAAGCTCCTTATAATCAATTGAAGGACGACCAGGAATTTGAAAAATACTGGGATGAAGGTCATCCTAGCCCGATCTCCAGTGCTAACAAGAGCGAAGCAGAAGACTCCGATGAGCAGGAGGAAGAGATGGCGATATCAGTGCAGGAAGGCGATGCCCCTGGGCATGCCGCCTATGTGGGCACTAATGTGCGCTTTAACATATCAAGGGGCTCGCTTACACGCACATGGGCCGCTAAACCGGTCAGGCTAGTGCCCCAGCAGAAGGATCCGATTGCCAAGGTTAGTGAGTGTCCCCCCGCGAAAAGGCAACGCACGGAAAGTGTTATCGGGACAGTTTCACATGAACCGGCCGAAAGGGAAGCACCCGCTACTAGTCAAATGCCAGAAGTTGCGGGCGAGTCTCGAACGATCCCGATGCCACCGCCGACCAGTCAGCAGGTAAATTTTGCTCCTTCCTCTCTTACATCTCATTCTTTCACGTCCGTCCCTGCTCAATTGGCAACTCCTGCCATTCGTCCGAACCCTCCACCCTCTGTTTCTGGCCCAGCTTATTCTGCGGGATTTGCCCAATATTCGCAAGCCCAACCATTTATAATTACCCCTCCGAGCATGCTAACGCCTACTGCTGCCGCACAGACTTTCCTCACCTCGTTTTCCGAAAACATTCCTCCCATTGGCCCCCACTCTTTTTCCGAGATGCTCACAGATCCCTTCCCACTGCAGCGAACCGAGCCCCAGGCAGCGACTCTTTTTCCTTGGCCAACGGGCCTTACGACTGAATCTCCGGTTCAGCCGTTGCAAATGTCTAGCCCTGCTGATAATCCCCAGGCTAAGCTATGGAACGTGCCACACTTTTCTCCGCAAACCGTCACCCTCCAGAAGAAGCAAATGCGGGCGCCTATGAAAGTTACCTATCCCTACACCCTACCTTCCGGTATTCCCTTCGCAGGTGGGTTGGTTTCATCACCAGCTGAGTTCATTGCACAGATAGATTGTGGGAAGGAGGCTCGCGCAAATAGAATGAGGCGACGAAAGGCAAAGGATGACAATGCCCCTGCCGAACCGAGAGTACAGGCTTCGTATGACGAGGCCCGCCAAGAATTAAAGTTTGCAACTATGTACCCAAGGATAAACAAGCCTCAGGGAGAAATGCAACCAGAGGACTATGATATTTATGCTGTCGGACTGGACAGGAAGATGGCCCGGCCACAAGATAAAGTCGAAATCATGGAGGAGACACAACGGGTGGTCACTTCCGATTTCCTAAAGACTGGTCGCCAGTTGAAGAAGGATGAACAGCTCAAGGTAGCCAAGGACAGGGTGAGCTTTCTAGAGGCAAAGGAAAAATCCTTAGAGGCGGATATCGCCTGAATGACAGAAAGGGCGCTAACAGCAGAAAATGAGAGAAACAGGCTTCAGGGCGAAATTGCAAAGACCCAAGTAGCCGACCCAGTCGTATTAAAAGAATTGCAGAATCAAAACCAAGCAGCGCGACAGAGCCTACGGTCGATAGAGGAGGAGCTTGAACGTTTCTGCCTTGAGTACAGTCAGAAGCTGGCAGAGAAAGGTGAGGAGATGGAACGCCTACAAGAGCAGTATCAGCAAAAGGTACAGGAAAAAGAGGCCGAATTCAAGGTTTGAAGACCAAGCTAGAAGACGAGCTCCGAGAGACAAAAGCTTCATTAGAAGAACAATCGGCTAACCACTCCAGAGCTGAACAAACTTGGAACAAAGAAATGAACAGCTATGCAGAGCAGTTGGCATCCGAGAAAAAGAAGAAGGCAGAATTCGCCGAGGCCCTCATTTCAAGAGACGCGGAGATTTCTTTGCTCAAGTCCTCCCTGTTACCAGCCCCTGCCCAACCTGATATCATCCCACTGGTCAGGCAATTGTACATTTCTCACTGGGAGAAAATCAAAGCCTTCTGCCTAAATCTGCAGCCTACCCTCCGGTTCATCGACAAGGCATTAAAACTCAATCAGGAGGCCCATGACACAATGGAACAGTTCCCGCGTTTCATCCTGGAAAGGGTGCCCGAGGCAAGGGACTTGCTAAATAAGCTATACTCGGTCTCAGACGAGATCCTTGCCGGGGCGGGTATCGAAGATCGGGACGCCGCAGCTCAAACGGCAAATAGATTCATTCATTGCCACTCCACTTTCCAGCGTACTAAGGCAGCATCGGCTTTTCTAAACAAAGCGCTGGATGGCATTCGAGGAAGTTTCTCTGAGTTGGGCAGGTTGGGATTGCCGTCTCCATTCCTTGAGGATGGCACTATTGCCACGGCTGCGCAGATTACGGAGGCTATTGAACAGAAGGAGAGCGATCCGGAGGCATTCAAGGAATTCGGCAGCCCCCCAAGCAGCAGTAGATATCGAGGCAATCATTCATCCACTCTCTCAGCTGCTTTTCCATATCCAAGCAGGTGCTGGCCTGCCAGAGGTGCTGCCTCATAAGGAAGCTATTGATCTCCGTGGGGCACAAGAGAATTTGCGCAGCATGGCAAAGCCGTCCGAAAATGAATGGGTGCCTTTGCAGGCTGCACTTTCAAAGCTCTAACTCCATTCGCCCTATAGATGAAGGCTCTGGTCTGTAGAACCAGAGAGTTTTTGGGTTCCCCGTTCCTTATCCGAAACGCCCCTGTTAGTCGCCAAAAGCTGTTGAAATAATGATTCAAGCAGCTCCCTTCGGGTCCCATTTTTTGCACATGTTCGTGCGCTGGCCCGTGCGTCTCCGCGTTTCTTCGGCTTCCCGGCAGGTTTTGATCTTTCCCTTTGCACATTCCTCGCTTCGCAACTTCGGCGGGCGGCTCCCCTTT
Source organism: Sequoia sempervirens (assembly GCA_007258455.2). Classification (NCBI taxonomy): domain Eukaryota; kingdom Viridiplantae; phylum Streptophyta; class Pinopsida; order Cupressales; family Cupressaceae; genus Sequoia; species Sequoia sempervirens. The sequence continues at coordinate 39,705 of VDFB02116490.1, read as the reverse complement.
CGGCTCCTGAAATGCTGCGCTGGGCGCCCACGTGTCTCGCCTGCGGGGTTTTTCATTTTCTTTGCTTTGTGTTTCATTCAGGTTGCTAAGCCTTTCATAAAGGTCCGATACTCCTAGGGTTCATCGAGGGGCCCACATTTTTGTACGTGGTGATGTATCGCAAACTTTCCTAACAAGGATAGAATATGCTGCGTCGGGCCGCAAAAGACTTCTATTGGCCCTCTTTATTTCCTGGCGGGACCTACCTTCGCCCACGCGTCAGCGGTGCGCAGCTTTTAAACAGCAGCCGGGATGAGAGCACCCCGGGTTGCGAAACGCGGCCACGCGTCTTTCACCACCCGGTTCATACGGCCTTTCCCCATTTTCAAAGTAGCCTCAGTCCCCGGAACACGTGTCATTCCTCCGCAAGCTCACGGTCGATGGGGGAGGAGTTTTCATTCGGGCCGCGATTTGCTGCCACGTGCCTTACATTGATTATCAAAGCAAGCTATGAGATGGCCGAGCGGAATGGTGTTATTGGGTGCTGCTCGTCATGGTTCTCTAAAGCGGTGGGCGGCACTTGTCGCTTCGAAGCCTGGTTGGGACCACTGCCATCATTACAAAGGGCACGCCTGTAACTGATCGACTGGATGCGGTGCTCTGACTGGCTGCTCTCATAACGGCATTGGGAATATCCTTATTCGGGCATCATTACGGGAGATTGTGGAATCTTTCTGTTACAACTCTCCAGGCGGTGGGATTTTGCTCTCCGGCTATATATACTCTCTCTGTTGAGGAGAAGGGGGTCCAAGATTTTTAGAAAGAATACTGGTTTTAGCAAGAGACACCAGGCCTCTTTTGCATGTTTATTCGCAAGAAGATTTCAGACTGTGCCTATTGTTCGGCCTTTCTGTTTTTCATGTCTTGATTAAACTGTGAACTGTGCTTCTTATTGTCTTAGGCATTTCATTTGAGGAGACTTCTATACATTGAATGCAAACTTGCTGGTCTAAATCATGTCTTAATGACTCTTCTTAGCAGTAAGAATGTATGCGATACTGTTTTATGTCAATTAAATGAATTGTTTATGCTATTGCTTTAAGTTTCTGATGTTTTGGAACATAACAATAACATTCAGGCCCTTGAGTCTATGATTTATCGTGCCTATCAGAAAGCTTTGGCGCATCGCCTTAGATTAATATTTGTTTCATTATATCCGTTTCCTTTTCCCTTTCCAAAACCCATTATATAGAAGAAGCCGGCTTCTTTAAAATCCGGAGGTCACTCAGTTTGGCGCAAAGGGGTCCCCCTTGAACTGAGTTTCCCATAAAGGCATGTTATCTTGTCAAATTTTGGTGTCAAAGTACCTAATTAAATTAGCATCAAATATTCATGATCTAGCTTGCTTAGGATTCATCTTCTACTCCTAAATTTGTGACCTCCTTATCATTTTCCTTACCTTGGACTCATCAGTCTAGGACAAGAAAGGATTATTATCAAACACCCATCAACAAAAGATCTAGTTAAAAACTAAACTGGAGGCTTCATATCTTCCAGTCATCTAAATATCTTTATCAAAACATTGGTCCAAGTCTACTTAGGTTTCCTTTTTTAAGGTTCACCTTAAAATAAATAAAACATGTCAACGTCAATCCATTATCAACATTCATTTCCATTTTATCCCTCCATGTGGTCACACATCCTACTAGCTCAAATTTCATAACAACTATGGGTGTCCCTAAGCAAGAGTTTAGAATTTTTTGTCACATGTTAGATTTTGATCAATGTCAAACCTCACAAATCAATCAACTAAATCATAAAAATATGAATACTTTCAATAAGAACATCACAATCCAACAACAACACCACCAAACATGAGTACACTCCTTTAGGGAAGACAGTCAAGTTTGTGTTGAACAAGTTAATCCAATAAAATTTCATCAATATTCCAAAGTCACAAGGTTATTATGAACTTTAATTCAAACCCATATGGTATAATGATAATGATTATTATAAATACCATAGAACAAAAGGTCATGAAACATCAAATTACATAAAACTTAAGAACCTCATACAAGACCTTATTGACCAAGTTACAATCAATGTTGAGGATCCTCTTCAGATTATATCCATAAATAATCACACTAACAATATCTATACCTCACAAAATGAGAGAGTCAATATATAACACGATGCTTTTTCGAAGAATGATCAAAATTATCCATCCATGTCTAACAATGTATCATCCCATGAAACATCTACTTCATGTCAATTCATGATAACACACATTGAAAAAGTTTTCCTACAAAAAATTTCCATCTCTACTTCAAATCTATCATCTTTAAGTCCTTCAAAAACTTAATCCACACCATGCCCATCAAGCAATCCATCAAAAAATTTCATCTTTCCAAATTTCCTCCAAGGACTATCCTTGATAGATACATGTCAAATTAATAAAAAAATTAATGAAAATTCATTTGGTGATCGAGAATTCCTTAACCCAACAATTTCATGCATACAATCTCCTCTCATGCCTATTCCAAAAAATATAGTTCTAAAGCTATTACCAACATACCAGCATTGGGGCAATGGGCCTAACTCAATTGGCTAAAGCATCCTGTTGCATGAAAGAGGTCACAAGGTCTAGTCTCCCCACCATCACCATGGTATCGGGGGATGTGTCGTGCTAGCATCACCAGTCACATGAAACATTTTTTCTAGGTGCACTACAATTTATAGGGGGATGGATACTTGATCGATTCCTGCAGTCGAAAAAAAAAACATGCTAGCATTATGAAGGTATCCAAAAGTCCTTTGCAAAGAATTCATTAATTGAACATGATCCATGTCAAACATATTCTAAGCTTAATGAAGGTTTCTCTAAAATTATTCAAGATCAAGATCCCATCCCTCTAAAATACTACTATGATCTAATGAGTGTTTTCCAATCCATTAACAAAGGTTGCTCTGTAATAAGTCAAGATCAAGATTCCATTTCTCCAAAATACTACCATGATCTAATGAGTATTTTCCAATCCATACAGGATTTCAAAAAATATAAACATATACTTAAACCAATCACATCTACCCATAACATACACACTTCCACCAGACATGCAGATGATCTTCCTTCAAAATAAGAGTCTCCTACTCTCAACATCTTTGCAGATGATCAAGCTATAGCCAAATTCATAGGAATTCATGTAGAAATTAACCATGAAGAAGGTTTTTACATCAACTTTGTGACACCAACATCTCTCGAAGAACAATCACAATCCAATGATCCTCAAACTTAGACTGAATATATTGATCGAAAAGTTATCTTGCATATTGATGAAGCACCTATAACTTACAAACTTGGATCTTTTACCTTTATCAAAGAAAGCCCTCTTAATAATTAAGATACTATCACCTTTGAAGAGTCACAATAGAGAAGAGAAGGATTAGCACCTTGCTTCTAAGATGAATCATATTTAGTTGCAAACAATTTTTTTTGGTGGATAAATTATCAAGGCAAAGGATTAGTCCTACATGAATAGGGTATCCTAGAACCAGTGTAGCTTGTCGATGTATAGGAGCGAATTTGAACACCTTTGTGTAAATTCCCATTTTGTATCCCCTCACCTTAGAAAATCAAACCCAAAGGTGAAATTCCACATCACCCACCTGCCTTCCATCCACTTGGAATTTGTCTTGTGTGTCAGTGGGGGAATATTTTTTGGGGACCTCAGTGCAGTGTGTGGATTTCTACGCAACACGATGCCATCCCTAACAAATTCCTACCTCTAGTTTGCATAAGGACATTATGTTTTTCATTGGGCATGAATCATATTTCCTCTATGTCAACTAGCCAACTTGAAAATGACTCTTTCCTCTTAGCAATTCTTGATATGATTAGCAATCCATGGAATTCTCTTAAGCATTTTTCACAACTCCATTGAGCATTTCAGCAACTTATTACTCCATCAACTTCATCTTTGTACATGTTTCTCTACCATAGATGCCATGAGTTTGGAGTCTTGCGAGATGTCCCTTCATCACTATTGCAGCTATGTCAACTTTTCCAAGCTCGTTGCCTTGCAATCTCCCTTCATTTGACTCGAGTTCCTTTGGGTGGAGGTGATATTTCTTTACTTCCCTTTTATTTGTGGTTTGATAGAGTAGCATTGTATCTTTTTTAGTTTTCAATACTTTCATTTCTTCTCTCCTTCATTGCATTTTCTACTTCATGGATTTTTTGGCTATCTGTGGAGGTGAAAACACCAAAGTGGGGGTTTGACTGAGGCAAACCCCTATACAACCCAACATTTTTCCCTCTCTTTCTTCTGTGTAGGTGAACTTGTGTGTGGATCTCACTAGAAAACTAGAGCTTTAGTGAGTTGATATTCATCACCCTTGTCTTTATTTACCTTCTTTATCATTTGTTTAGCTACTTTTCATACTTCATTATTCTATTTATTTTGTTAGAATTAGTCAGCTGGATAGTTAGTAGGTTTCTTTGATTTTTGTACTATATTTCACATTTTCTAGTTGTACAAATTCTAATGCACCAAAGAGATGCTAGCATGTCATGTTCTTGTCCCAGACCCACACTATTGTCCTCAGATAGAGAGTTGTCTAAGGTATAGTTTGGACTCCAAAAACTAGTTCATCTAGCCTCATTTAGACTTTTGGATCTGTAGAGTGACAAAAGCACTTGAGAGTGCTCTTCATTCTTGATTCTTGTCCTAAAGACCCAATAACTTGAGGTAAGATAGGGCAGCCCTCCACTCTCAACTCTCTGTGACCTAGAGACTTGGTGTGGTTGGTCCCCCTACCTTGCATTTGGTTGGTCCCCCTACCTTACATTTTTGGGGAACCTAACATGAACAACATATATCCATTTGTTTGTGTTGAGACCTTTTCCATCACACCCAATGACTATTGTAAACCTAAGTGTTGTGAAGGTTTATAAGTATCACAACCCAGTTCATGACTTCTAGGTACATTCTTAGGAGAAGTGTGCGACACCTACCTATCAAAAAGATGAAGGTAACTTCTAGTTTCACCTCTAGTTTTTCCACTAGTCTGGCTATTAACTTTACTAATGGTTTTCCCATCGGTTTTACTAACAAGATGGGTTTCTTAAATGAGACCACTCATGCTCCTACTCCTCCAGCATCCCCTATGGGTTCATCCATGGATGAGGATGATGTTGTGTATATCCCTATGGAAAGCATTTTGGCATTGGATAACAGATTGGAAAACCTTGAGTCATTTGGAGAAATCACCAAACATGATGAGACCCGCTAGACTTGCAAGTGAGCTGAGATATCTTTTGGGGAAGGATCAGACAGGAATATATTTCTTACATGGCCTTGCCAATCTAAATGAATCGTATATCCCCCTGTACATGACTAGATCGGGTACCACCCGAGGGGAGGTGCTCAACACCTATGAAAGACAGATAGGCATTCTGATTCCTACCACATTTGTATGCGTGGCCAAGATAGGCCATTCAATTATCATTTTATCTGCATCTCAAAATCCCCCTACTATCAAGGTGAGTAGAATACCCCTTGGTTTCAATTTCACCCCTCTAATTGCCCCTGGTAGTGGGGGTTCTAATGGAATGAGTGGTGGAAGCTTTGGTAGCGGAGGTGGCGTTGGTGGAGGTGGCTCTGGTGGAGGTGGCTCTGGTGGTGGATTTGGTAGTGGAGGTGGCTCTAGTGGAGGCCCTACTATTGGTGGTAGCTCCGATGGTGGTCATAGTGATGGCTTTGGAGGTGGCTCTGGAGGTTGTTCTAGTAGTGATGGTTCTTCAGGTCTCACTAGGCCTTTGTCATCCTGAAAACCATATTTTGAATGCTCTTGTTCAGAATATGGGTCAGATGCAAAACCAGTTGGAAAGCCTATCCTAGGCCTCCACCCAGCCTATTTTCAACCTTTCTTTCAAAATAGCCCCTTGTTGGTAGAAATCGAGTACTCCCTTCCTGCAAGGAATGGAGATTCCTAAGTTTTAAAAGTAAGGTGGCAAAGGGGATCCACAGACACATGTGTCAACTTTCAATGCCATGTGTATGGATTTCTTTCATCACGATGCTTTGATGGTGAAAATTTTCCCCTGATCTCTTAAGGACACAACACTCAAGTGGTACTATTTATTGCTTAATAATTCTATATTCCCATTTGACCATCTTGTGAATTAGTTCATTCGTCTATTCCAAGCTAACATCGGTCTAAAGATGACCTTCTTGGATCTTGTCCGATGTAAGCAGGGGGATAATGAGAAGATAACTAACTTTATAGTGTGCTAACAGGAACTCTTTTAACAAATCTCATACCCACTGCCTAAATATGATGTGCAGAAGGTGTTCATAGGAAACCTGCAACAAGCCTAACAAGAAAAGTTTTCCCTGATGAAATATCCTTCTTTTCCGCATCTATGTGCCACATTGTGAGATTTTTAGCACATGGTAGTTTAGTTCAGGGGATCTTTCTTACACTACCATTTAGAAGGCAAGTCTATTGTTTCCATCTCAAGAAAAGGAATTTTTTTTTGTGAATGTAGTTACCACGACTAAGGATCATGGTGTCAGATGCAACACAAATTTTTCAAAGTTAGCAGAATCTTATTCTTCCATTTTACAAAATTTGTTGAAGGATAAGAGCATAACTTTGGAAAACCCTTGACCTCTAAAGGAAGCCTATCCTGATTGGTATGATGCAAAATAAAATTTCCAGTACCATTGTGCCAACAGGCATGATACCAAGTGTTGTATGCACCTGCATTATAAAATACAGGATTGCATCGATGATGGTACCATTTGTCTAGATGGGACCAAAAAAAATGTGAATAAATTGGTAGTGAAGGCCAATAGTGAGTTGCAAATTTACACAAACCCATTTTTGTATCATTTTATGAACTTGATTATTGACCCCTTTGATGCTTCTCCTCAACCCTTGGTTTATGTTAACATGGTCTTGGTTACTCCTTCCTCGCAGCCTACAAATGGCTTTCCAAATGTAACATTCACCTCATAGGAGTTTCCCTTGAATAATAATCCCTCTCCCCTATAAATTCTTGCTTGCCTCAATGGGAAAATTGAGACAGGAGTCCTAGTTGACCCTGCGAGCAAGGTGAATGTTATCATTTAGGAGACGTTATGGTTAAATTCATTACAAAGGTAGGAATATGAAGAAAAAAAGTCTACCATACATATGAACGATGACCTATCTCTTAAGCCATATGGCTCCATAACCCTTTCCATCCTAGTTAGACCTAGGGTTATGGATACAACCTTTGATGTTATTCTAGAATTTTATCTATTCAGGGTGAAGTTGGGCATCCCATGGCTAGCTTCTATGAATGAAATCACATCCATTATTCAAAAATGTTTAAATTTATCCCACAAAGGTGTTGTGTACATTGTGCATGACACTAGATATCAACCATTGTTGTCTCATGGGGGTTATTCATTAGATCATTTTTGGCCCACCTTGGTTGGTTTGTTTCCCCCTAGAACGAACCTGCTTTACCAAAACTACGTAAAGTATAAAATTGGGGGCAAGAGATAATCGAAAGTGACCCCTATGATAGTGCAACAACAAGATGCCCCCTCCTCTTGAAAGGGAAAGGAGAGGATTTCTCATCCTTGGGGCACTGCTTCTTCCCCCCTTTCTAAAGAGGATTTTTGGATGACTACTCTTGGCTTTCGCATAAGAAGTCTGATGTGCATGCTTGGCATAAATCCAAGATTAGCATATCATACCTTCCTACTATGCCTCCTGGACCCTGGCCCTACTTGTATGGTATGAGGAAGGGTCCCTGTGAGGAATCTTCTATGTCTTGCCCTTTGTGGCCTCCTATCACTCCTACTCCTAAGGTAGTGAATGGGAAGAGGTCCATCACTAAGGCGTTAGAGCCGACTCCCCCCACTGTTGCTCCAACCTCTTCTCAATCTCCCCATCCTACTCTCATCCTTGAGTCTCTCCCTCTACCAAAAATGGTTGTGATGGATACTTCGATGGCCAAGCAAGAGCCTTTCATCCCATCCCAACTTTTGATCTCTATCTCCCATAGTCACATAAAACTCCTTGCGCATGAGCGCAAGCGTCAGTAAAATTATTTGGTGGCTAAGAAAACCACCCTACAAAGGAAGGAAGGGGATTCAATTTCCCCTATTTTAAGGTTTGTTTTTGTGTCCTCCTCTCTCGTCCTCTACTTTGGTTCAATCAGCCTCAGTGTTGCTTCTAGCTCCTACTATGAGCATAAACACCCTTAACCCTAAAAATTTGTAGGTGTTTATTGCTCCTTTGGTCGATCCCCCAATCTTGATGTCCTTCCTAGACATCCTACCATTTTCTAAGCTTGTGGACATTTGGAATACCTCGGTGGTGTCCACCATGTTTTTCTCCTCCTCTTATGTTCCTTTTGCCTTGTTTGTGGGGGTCTTACACTCTTTGATGAAACATAAGGTGGATAATGGCTTTTCTAGTAATGGGGGTTAGAAGAGGATTCCACTCTCTTCAAAAGGTAGTTTTGCATTAGCATGTTCCATCCTTGTGATGGTAGAAGATTCGACATCCCCTATGTTCATCACTACTCTTGAGTCACTCGGTGATTCTAGCACTAAGTCTCTGGTGTTGCCTCCCTCATTCATTGAGCTAATACATGGCACTCTTGTGAAGTGCATGTTTAACTCTTTAGACGAGGTCCCAATCCTATCGGTGATCTTCATGAAATCATTGACCTTTACTCCAAAAAAATCAAGTGGAGGAGGCCCCAAAGAGTCTCATTCCTTGGCTCTTATTACGGGAGGGTCGAAGGGTTCCCCTTTTGACATTCCACCTTTACAGGCTCATCTACCTTCCATGTATAATGATCCATATTGGGAGGTTGATGACCTCTTGGTTGATGAGTGTTAGGGGGGTACCTCTTCTTTACCTTTAGATTCGATGTGTGTGTGTCTTTTTTGTGTTTCCTCATGCTTGTGTCATGTGTTCTTGGATGACCCTTGTCACCCTCATAGGTGCTTGGATACATGAGTGATTATATGTGATAAAAATTCCTCTATTTGTGGCATCATTCTTCCTCTATTATGTGTATTTATTTTCAACAAATTGGGGATGATGCAAAGTGTTGGGGGAATTTAGGCTTACCTTCCATGTTGACCCAATTTTTTATTTTTAGTTTTTCTTCTTGTGCATTCTTCACATGGTTTGATATAGTAGGGGGCTCATGAAAATTCATTAATATACTATTACTATACTTATATATATATATATATATATGAGGATCTCTAAATATCATACTACCCTTGTGCCCTTTGTTTGTGATATCATGGTCTCTTTTCATAATGTTATTATCTTTCTCTCTTCTTTGATTGATTCATGATGTTGTGGTGCCTATGTGTTGTCCCTCATGTGTGTGACAACATTACCACGATGACATCTCACTATGTCCCATGGGCCACAACATCACCTTTTCATTCTTGATTTTCTATCCTTAGGATGCCATGTGCCTCTGTATTTAGCATGCACCATCCTAAACGGGGACTATAATGTCAACCTTGATTTTCAAAAAATGCATTTGGTGACCAATGAATATTTTCTCAAATATATTTTCAAAACTTTTTCAAAAATCAAATTCTCAACAAGGACCACTAGCGAAACGTGTTTCCTTCATCATGGCTTCAAAAAGAAAGAACTTGAATAAATTTCCTTCGAGGAGGGAGCATCTTTTCCTATGGGAGAAGCCTTGACCTTCCCATTGTGAGGGGACATTTTCTTCCTTTTGAATTCTTTGATGAAGTGAACATCTTTGGAAAGGATTCCTTGATGTTGAATTGATTTGTAAAAAATGTTTTTTTACTTTCAAACATTGTGTCCCTTGAGTGGAACACCTTTTATTTTGAAGGTTTCCTAAGGGACCCCTTTGAAAGCTCTTCCTTCAATTTTTTGATTGTCTGTGTGACTATTTGCTTGCTTTCCTACATGGCTACTTTTTGTTTTTCGACATGTTTTATCTATGAATTATCATGTTTCTTTATAGGTGTGCCTGTGAAGGTTCTTTTTTAGTCTGACTCTATGGAGTCCCGTCATATTGGGCTTCCTTTAGGAGAGAGTACCTAGGGGGTGCCTTCTTTGCAGGTCTAAGGGCCTATGAAGTGCTTACATCCTACTGCATTTTTCCATCATTGGTCTAGGGGCCTTCAATATACTTTTTTCAACATCATAGTTCTAAGGAGCTATGGAGTCCTTTTGTTCAAACCTCAAGAGAGAGTATCTATGCAGTCCTTTTCCTACCCTATTCTTTCAAGTTTTCTAGATTGCAGTCTGATTCCTTGATGGTTTATGTATACATTTCTAAATCTTTGATCTACTTTACTAAAAACTCATTGATACTCATGCTCACCAAAGTGGGGGAAAAATGTATACGAGAAAATTTGCACCCCTTATGTAAATTCCTCTTTTTCATCCCCTCACCTTACAAAATCAAATCTAAAGGAAAAATTCCACATCACCCACCTGCCTTCCATCCACTTGGAATTTTTCTTATGTGTTGAGGATGTGAGTACAATGCACGAATATCTATGTGATGCACTAACATCCCTGACAGATTCTTGGCTCTGGTGTCCATAGGGACATTATGTTCTCCATTGGCCATGAAGAATAACACCTTTGTGTCAACTAGCCAGCCCAAAAAATTGATGTTTCCCTCTCAATCTTCCTTCAAATGCATACTTTTCACTATCACTTCATCCTCTTAGCAATTCTTGATCTGACTAGCAATTCTCTTGAGTATTTTTCACAACTCCATTGAGCATTGCATTAGATTGTTACTCCATCAACTTCATCTTTGATGTGTTGCTCTACTATAGAGGCTATGAGTTTGGAGTCTTGCGAGACCTCCCTTTGTCATTGTTGTAGTTTTGTCAACTTTTCCAAGCTCGTTCCCTTGCATTCTCCCTTCATTGGCCTTGAGTACCTTTTGGTGGAGGTGGTATTACTTCACTTCCCTTTTCATTGTGGTTTGATAGAGTAGCATTGTATCTTTTGTAGTGTTTAGTACTTTCCTTTCTTCTTTCCTTCATTGCATTTTCTACTTTGTGGCTTTTCTAGCTATTTTTCAAGGTGGAAACACCAAAGCAAGGATTTGAAAAAGGAAAACCCCTATACAACCCAACATTTTTCCCTCTCTTTCTTGTGTGTATTTGAATGTGTTTGTGGAGCTCATTGGAGAACTCAAGCTTTAGTGAGTTGATATTCATCACCCTTTCCTTCATCTACCTTCTTTTTCATTTACATAGCTACTTTTCATACTACATTATTCTATTTATTTCATTAGAATCAGTTAGCTAGACAGTTAGTAGGTTTCTTTGCTTTTTGTAATGTATTTCACATTTTTTGGTCATACAGATGCGAGCATGCCGTATTGTCATAGTATACCCAAGATGTCATCCTTGGATAGAGAGATTCCTAAGGTGTAGTTTGGACTCCATAAACTAGCTCATCTAGCCTCACTTAGACTTTTGGATCTTTAGAGTGACCAAAGCACTTGAGAGTGCTCTTCATTCTTGATTCTTGTCCTAAACACCTAGTTTCTTGAGGTAGGATAGGGCAGCCCTCCGCTCTCAGCTCTCCATGACCTAGAGCCTTGGTGTGGTTGGTCCCCTATGTTACAGTCAATAATACTAAATATCAAGGTATTGGTTATTCAACAATCCAAGAATCTAATAATGTCAATGATACCTCTACGATATTGAGGTAAATGTTATATAATGCAAACATTAACATGGGAGTCGTGAAGAGTTCTTATAATGAAACTATTGCAAGAACTTCAACCATCCATATCATGAATCATCTTCCTCACATCTTTCCACCCACTAATTTGGGAAAACAAGAAAAAAAAATCCTTACAAAGGAAAATACCATGTCATTGAAGCAAAAGGATCAACATATAAAATGGAAATGATGAAATTAAAGTGGAACCCAAATAAAAATAAAGCAAAAAATCCCTATCAAACTACATTATTCAAAGAAACTATGGTGAAAAATCAAGAATGGACTTCCACCCATCAAATATGTCCACCAATGTAAAATAATGCTTCAACATTGGTATACAAAGTATATGAAAACGTTGGTCCTAAATCCACTCAAAATTCATATCCATATTTCATTGCTCATCATCCCCAGTTAGGAGAATAAAAGATCCACTATCTAAACTATCAAATGATCCATACTCATCTTATATCCTTCATCAAACTTCACCATCCAACTCAAAACCAAGAATATCCAAATGAATTAACATTTTCCTAGCAGCAACTATTTATCATAAGGACTCTAAGAGTAATCTATCATGAGGTGTGTATTTAGATAACGCTAGTATTGAAAAAGATGACAAGAACATTCAAGTGTTATAAAAAAGTGTTCGTATCTTGGAAAAGTAACTCCTTCAAGCAAGACATTATTGGCATATCATCACCAATACATATACATCATCACCACCAAGTGGTTCAACATAATCCAATCATTCCAAAATGACAAAAAAAAAAGATTTGAATATTAAAGAGAAAAATTATCCTCTAGTGAAAATCACTTCAGTGGCACCTTGGACAAGTACCTTGATGAAAACCTGGAAAATAGATGTCATTTAGAATCGAGCATCTATGTGCGCCATTCTAGGTGAGAGGATCTTATCTCATCCATTACGAATCCACAATACATCTAATCTATTTTCATCCAATTCTAAAACTATCTTGATCTTAACAAAGATTAGGAGTATACTTGAAACTTGATTTTGGAAAAATATTGTCATGGTCATTACCATTGAGAATATCTTTTCTCATGAAACATCATCACCTACATCTAGCATTATCCAAAAAATCATGCTCTATTCAAACATGTTATCCTTTAATGGGATAGTCCTTGGCAACCTTTGCACTCTATCATTCCATCATTTTGATTTGAGCATCCATTCATAGCATTCCATACATTGCTAGACACTAGGGGTAGGAACTTACATATTTCTTTAGAATAAATCTTGATCTATATCTTCTAAGCTCATGGTTATGATAAAAAAAATTTCAAAACATTGAATCAAAACAATTAAAAAAAAGGAACAAAACAGCCTAAAATCATGAGAACTTTAAACATTTTTACAAATAAAATGTTCCCCATCAGATATATCTTTCATCAAAAATAGATCTAAAACAATTCATATCAATTGTATCTAACTTACGCTTTAGCATGATACCAAAAAATTTACTAGATTTTGTTCATATCCTAGCTATAAATATTGATTCATCTTATATGATCAATCAAATCATCATCTCAAGATGTATCCTTCCTAATCCTCATTATGTTCCTATCTCAACAACACTATCCTCACATTGTTGTGTATCCTCAATAGTGTTATATATCACTATTGGTAATCAATCAATCATATCAATCAATTTTGGCTTGGCTATCAACAAGATCCACAAAAGATCATTGATATTGCTACATCCATATCTATTTGTTATCATGTCAAAATACAAATCATATCATTTGAAAATATTTAAAAAAACATCCAGATAAACATTCAAAAATCTCAAAAACATCTAGATAACATCAAAAAAGACCTTCAAAAACATCTAGATAATGTTGACAATACCAAAAAAAAACTTGAAAATGTCAAAAGAACAAAAATAACCTAAAAAAAATTTGAAAAGCCAAAAAAAATGACTTTTTTTCCAAAATGAAACAATCACCTACCATTCATTTATGATAAAATTTTCATCCATAATAAAATTATCGTCATCCTAACCTTTGATGAAGTAAAAAAAATAAAGTACAATAATCATAAAAACACAAATGTTAATAGAAAATTGTAAGTCTTGATCATTGTCAAAACAAACATCAAATTCTTCTTATCAATAGCCTAAAATCATGTAAATTAGAATCCAATCAATGTCTTAATAGATATATCTTTCCTACAATAGACATCATATTGGGTATCAACTAAAACCTAAACTCTCTAGAAAGAGATAAGATGGGATTGATGTGTTTTATTAGTTTGTCTTTTCTTTTGCTCTTATCTTTTTTCTCATTCCATCACTCACTCTAAACTACCTTTATCTTCAATATCTTGGTGTGTCTAGAGGGTTATGTAATGGCACATTGTCATAGCTTTCATATGGTATGTTTTTTGGATGTTCTTGTAATACAACCTTGGAAAATATTTACCTTCTGTGTGTAGGGATAGTCTCGAGTAATAGAAGGGCTTGTGCATATTAAGTTCTTTATAACTTTTTTATATTTTTCTACTTTCTTTGGTGGCTTCATTCTCTCACATGATAAAACAAATTTTATGTATGTCATTTATGAACAAGGATACTCCTATCTATTTGCAAAGTCAAAGTCCATGCAATAGATGCAACACCGCGCCAGTTCTTCGTACCTTGGTGCATCATGTCTACTTGCTATATCAAAATAAGGATTTATCTACATTATTTAGAATAACCTAAAAGAAAAAGTAAAATCATTTATCTTATCTCATCACATATCCAATAAAATCCTGAGCCCATTCAATAATCATAAATTTATTGGTACCTAATCAACACCATCATTTATCTCTCATTATATTTTGTCTATCTAATAATTTATTCTTCTATCCAACTCATCATACTAATATTTCTATCCGATTATTATGACATACACAATAATATGCATTTCATCCTACATCCATAAACCATCAATAAAATTTCATGCATATCATCTCAAAATATATAAAGGAGAGAATCATATCAATATATCATCATATCATATCATGCATCTTGCATCCACAAATAATTGGAAACGCCATACATCATGTACATCAACCATATATCAAGTGCATCCATAATCAATGCACCCATAATTCCCACATCATAAACTCATATCATAGCCACATCAAAAAAGGATCTCATCTCATTATCATCAAAAAATGAATGTCATCAAACAAAACATATAACATATCAAATGTGTGATATAGTAATATACATCAAAAATATATATGTACATGAATCCATCTATAGTTGATGAATTTATATACATCATAAATCTATACACCAAGAATATCTATATAATTTAATCTACATCAAATTCTCTATTGAACCAGTCATCCTATTGCAAGTTTGAACTAAAATTTTATTTTCTTGGTTGATCTCTTGAGGGTGTATCCTCCCATCCTTCCTTTGTCCATTGGGGCATAGTGGAGCATCAAGTAATTAAAAAAAAAAAACTCGAGCAACATTAGGTCTTTGAAACAATGCAACATGTACATTGTCTCAAAGAGGGGAAAAATGTTGACACCTAAAATTGTCTAAATGTATCACACATCTCGATTTCACCCTTTAACATCATTGTCCTCATTATCACCTATTTCCTCATTTTAATTAAATAATTTTCAATGATTTGATTAAATTCATCATTTTTTCACAAATTTCCCTTTAATTAAATAATTTTGAACTATTTAATTAAGTTCAATTTCCCTCTTTCCACCATGATTAAATAATTTTTATTATTTAAATAAATCTATTTTTTCTTCAATCCCACTTGATTAAATAATTTTTAATTATTTAATTTAAAATATTAATTTCCTCTCATCCTCACAATTAAATTTTTTTATTAATTATTTAATTCCCTAATTTTCCTCCAACTTGCACAAAGAATATTTAATTTTTAAAAGAGAACATTGCCTTTTCAAAATATGTTTTCCCTCCAAAATATCTAAATGACATATTCGCTCCAAAAAGAATATTCCACAATTCAAATTCAAATTTGAATTAGATATTTTCTCTCCAAAATATCTCAATGGTATATTCCCTCTAAAAATAATATTCCATAATTCAAATTCAAATTCAAATTTGAATAGATATTTCCCCTCCAAAATATCTTTAACCAATTTTCCATGAAAATAGGGATATTTTCAGCTCTCATTCAATTTCATCCCTTGATCTCCTTGATTTCCTCTTAACTGTTGATCTTAATATTCAATCTTGATCGTTGATCAAACATTTTCAATTCTATAAAAAAATCCTTCATCTTAATGAAAATCATCTAGAAGCTTTATCATTGATCATTTCATCAATATCTTGTGCATTCACAATATTCATGAGCATAGGAATTCTTGAATTCTTAAGAAATCTTGAGCAATTTGAGCATCCTTTTGTGAATCAATCATCAATATAAGCTTTTGAAAACATGCGTTATGCTTAATAGAGAAATCCACATACATTTGGAGCATAATCCCCCAATGGGATTCAAGGTTTGCATAATCTTTTAGATTAAATTGTCCTTGAATTATGTTTTCATTACTTTTAATTGAATATATGACAATAGTATATACTAATTTTATTGAGTATGGGATTAATATGATCAATATTTAATGGTTTTTTAGTGTTTTGTACACTAATGACTTGAATTATGATTTTTGTCACTAACCCATATTTCCCCTACGACACCTAGTAATGGCTATTGGGATTACTACCATCAATTTTAAGATGTACAAGGTGGTTGCACCATTTTTATCTAAAGAGATGTACAGGAAATTTTTCAAGAAGGCCAAGGAGGTCCTTGATGTTCATGGTATATCTAAAGAGAAAGGAAAGAAAAACTAAAAGAATTCAAAATCCAAATCTCTAGGGAAATCTAAGTCTCCTATGAATTCCAAGGAAAAATGTTGCAACTATAGTAAAAGTGGTCATTTCCACAACGAGTGCAAGGAGGAGAAGAAAAACAAAGGTAAAAATAATTTCTTTAATTTTGAATCTAACAAATCCTCTTAGGATGATGCAGATGCCTTTGTCACAGCCTTGGAAATGTGTGCAATAGAAGATGTGTTGTAATTCCCTACCTAAAGCACAAGGAAAAACTTGACTGAACAACCTTTTTTTGAAACACAACAACCAAAACACAAAGGATATAACATTGGCATGTCACACTTAAACAACAACATGCACACAAGTGTCACATGAGAATAACAAAACAAGAACAAAAACAACAAGAATACCTCACCA
This sequence comes from Sequoia sempervirens, assembly GCA_007258455.2. Classification (NCBI taxonomy): domain Eukaryota; kingdom Viridiplantae; phylum Streptophyta; class Pinopsida; order Cupressales; family Cupressaceae; genus Sequoia; species Sequoia sempervirens. The sequence goes on along the minus strand of VDFB02116490.1, from coordinate 22,705 downwards.
TTATATAAGAAATATGGAAATAGTGGAAGACTAACTGCTCATGAGATAAATCCACCATGAAGAACAAGAGAGAGAGAGAGAGAAAGAACATCTATTACATGAAGATAAGTTACAACCCACAATTTTGTTCTCTCACAACATGGATCTTGAATGGGATGAGGGGGTCATAAACATCTAATTCACATCTAGACCCACTTAACCAACCAAAAAAAGAACAAACCTTCACTGAAGTATTCCAAATTAGTATATATAAACTCTACAATAACTGGAATGACAATGAGCCACTTCTAGACAAACCAGACAAACCACATTCTTTCCAAGATGTCTCATCACAACGTGATATTACAAAAACAATAAAGATAATACAACACAACACCTCAACACCTATGATGAATATGGATAACACTAACAAGACCAAACAAGAAGGATTAAAACCTTCCTAAGAATTCACAAGACAAAGTACACAATCTCCCTAACCCTAGGTTTGCCAATCGGGCAACTTCAAAAGGGTGTATGCAAAATGATGTAGGAGAACCCACAAGTACTCAATTAAGACACTTAACGAAAATTTCCAAAAACAATTAGACCCCTAGTACCATGATGAAAAACTTTCTTTTACATGGTTTACCCATCTGAGGTCCCAAAACTTGGAGGAACTAACAAGTCCTAATAGAGAGAAAATTTGACTAGGTTTTTTAAGACCTAGTCCATGAAAATGTTTGTCATGGGAAAAATATAGGACATGAAATTTATCAAAAAAGTAAAATATGCTTATAATAGCCTTGGCTAACCCTAGTTAAGAGGATTTACATTCTATTTTTTTCATGGGAATGAGGCCGCCCTAACACAAAACCAAGTTGCCCAAGCAAAGATACCCAATTTTCATATTGTAATCCCTCATACCTAGGCCACCACACTATCAAACAAGCCACCCAAATATGATAACAAGCCATCCAACTCATTAAAATTCCATCCCAACACACTTTAAAAAAAAATGGAAGAGTTTGGGGACTCTTGAGCTAACCAAGCCACCCTAGTATAGCACCAAACCATCCACACTCACTAGGAGACACCTAAGTTCATTCTAAACACAAAATAAATGTTCCTAAGTTAATTTTAAACATCCAACACATAAATAAATCATTATACATTTATTATTATACTTGGTACCAACAATGAGACATGTAATTAGGGCTAATCTACTAACAATTACAAATGATTACACTCCATCTCACGAGAGAGGTTCATTTACAATTTATATTACCATTACATTATAATTACATAATAAAAGGATTTAAATGTCCTTTTACAAGTAAATTACATTCAATTAATAAACTAATTATAAATTAAAATATCAAAGTAGTAGGATATATCGATGTTGCTTTTTCTCCTTGAATTTTTGAACCGCAATGGTGGTTTCCATGCCACCCTACCACATGAAACTATTAAGGTGCACTCCCACCATGCTATGAGATGGTAACATTACCCAAAAACACTTACAAAATAAAAACATTGGGAGAGGGGAATACATTCATGCAAATCATGGAGTAGACAGAAAATTTAGGAATGCAATAAAGAATCTTTTTCACAACATGAAATTTATGTAGGATAAGGGTATGTGCAGGATCATGATGGGCCAAAAGTGGCAATATGATGGGTATGTGGCTGATTTTTTTTACCAAAATGATGAAATGAAAAGGGTTTTTAAAGGAGATTATCATCTTTCCACCAATATAAATTATTCCTTACTTTGAATTTAATATAATTATTATTCATTTTCTATTTGAATTATCACTAAAGATCCGATTGATAGGCTGATTGAAAAGATCTCAGAGCTAAACAATATCACATGTTTTGAATCCAAAACATGCACATTCTATGCTTCACATACTATAGGATTAAAAAAAGAAAAAATTGAATTTCATAAAGTTTTAACCAAGTTAAGGTGGTCAAACATATGAGTTTTATATTTTTAAAAGTTGTACTAAAAATTCTAATTAATATTTACTTGAAAAACACTACAAAAAATATGAATCACATTGGGACATAGTCCTCTACTTATATATAAAATATTATAAAAAATATTATCCTTTTATTGTGGTTAGGGTGGTCAGACGGACACCTACTTCTTATTTTTTCCCTAAAATTTAAGTACTACTGCTTTGAAATTTCAAATTTTCACCAAAATATATATACTTTTTTAAACAAACCTAGTAGTTTAGAAACTACATTCTTTCTGATTTTATTCTTACATATTTTTGAAATAATATAGATAACTTATTCAAATTTTTATGTCAATTGGCCTAACTCTAAATTTTTGAATTTTTGCCACCTAAGGGCCTTATTTTTCCATGATGATCCCGCACATACCCATAACACTTAAATTCACAAAGGGAACTCCAAAGGAGTAAGTAGAAAGAGCCATATCTCACATGAGATGAGGTAAGATTGTTGCATATTGTTTTCATTGATGTCAAAAGGGGAAATCATGCAAGGGAGATTATTGGAATCATGATAGAGGATGACTATGAGAGATGTGGTTCTGGTTCAGGAAGATGTTGTGCATGTTGCAAAAGTTGTTATGAATGTTGCATTGTTGTCATGCATAATTGATATGTTGTTGCAAGAGGTTCTTCTAGGTTTCTGAAGAGGAATCAAAGGGCATATTCAATATGGGTTTTCTGAGAGCTTCTCAGAAACATAAGTTGCAAGTCCAGGGTTGGTGGATGTGCTCATAAATGATTTATTTCTACTCTTAGGTGCTATTAGGGTTTGCTAGTTAAATCCTAGGATAACAGTCATGGTGTTCAATTAAGTTTTTTATTTCATCATTGACTTTTTATTGTAGGTCGTAGGTCAATTAAGTCATAACTTAAGCCTATTATATCATGTGGGGAACCAGTCCCTTCACCTAGCCATTGTCAACCCAACAACTATTCAACTGCTATAATATTTCCTAAGTCACAAAGGAAATATTTGTCAATGTATTTGTATCGAAGAGATGTCAACATGTCAAGAGGAGTCACTTTAGAGTCCCTTCAATGAAACGATAAAGAAAGAGAGACAATGATGTGTTGAAGTGAATGGGATTTTGAAAAGATAGTGTTTTAAGTCTCTTCGACATGGCGATGATAGCTTGATCAATAATGGAGATCATGCCTTGAAGATCTGATGGCTATCACTAAGGTCGTGTGCATCATAGAAAGTTATTTGAAGCTAACTTATAGTTTAGTGACGTTTGATGGTGTATGATCAATGATGGAAATCAAAAAGATCTGATCATGCCTACTGGCCCAACACACCTATGGTAGGACCCTATCTATACCTCACGAGAGAATGAGGAATGGTGTAGATTAAACAAGGTTTTGATTAGATGATGCATGATGATGGTAGTGGGTCCATCTAACACATGGAAAAATATTGCTTGGTCACTTCACATCGCTATTGTGAAGTGAAGCAATAAGTTGGTTTTCACAATAAGTAATGAATGACAAGTGTTTGTGGAGTATCACATCAAAGTGAATAGGTGGCAGAACATTATTGCATTGTGATGGATTTTCTCATCACTATAGTAAAGAAAGGTGAAGGAGAGATCTATGTGATGAGTGATGAATGGTCAAGATCATTTGATGAAGATCAAATGGATACCGCAACACCTCTTCACATCATGGAAATAGATGTGAAAGCCCTAAGTGAAGTAGTGATACATGATGATTATGGTTCCAAAGGGAAAGTGATCAATGGTACAGATTGAACAAGGCTGATCACCTCATCGGGGATACAAACACATATCAGTGGGACTTAGTAGTGATTCCCTTCGACATCTTCATAGCATCTCATTGGAGATAAGGATGAATATCGGTAGGAAAAAATGATTGGTCCCTTATACATGCTAATAAGGTGGGACCCAATAGGCTCACTATCATGAATGATCATGTGTAAAAAACTATGGTGGCATGAGATTGAATGATATGTCTAGTCACACAGGTGTTGGTTGTTGCACGAGACTAACAAGGATGACATGTGGCTAGTGGGGACTACCCACACAATAGAGCCAAAATGAAGCATATAGAGGAGACCTCCAGATATAAGATTGAGTAATATTCAAGTCCCTTTGACACTATGATGGAAGCATACAAAGTTAGTGGTAGATAATTTCATGTTGATAAGTGGCAACATATGATTTCTCGGTATAGAAATTCATATCCTTGTTGTGAATTGCATGGTGATGATGTGGACGATGTAGATTTGAAGGTTCTTCATCAAGGATACATATGAAGATTGGTGGAATAGGATAGTCAGTCTCTTTCGCATTCCAAAAGAACCTCATAGAAGAGACTTCAACATATTGGAGAGAGCTACTTTGGTGTCCCTTTGATATGGTGATGGAATATTAACAAAGGCCTTGGTGGGATATAATAGGAAGGTGACGGTAATGGAAGGTGACCATGTTGATAGATGGTGAAGAAAGATTGATCAATATACCAACTCACATCGGTTTTGTGAGTTGCATGATGATGACATGGATGATAGATGGCATGTGTGGCCCCATGTATTTCACAAGTGATATCGAAGAGAAAGGTGAACATTTCTGAGACCAAGATGCTAGTCACTTCGATAGCAGTATGTGATGATCTAGCGGTGATCACCAATTAGTAAATATTGATGATACATGATTAAATGTGATTGATATGATGGTGATGTTTTAAATTTATAGCAATGAATGGTGAATGATATATCATGGCACAAAAGAGTAGATCAACAGCCTAGATTCAAATGTGGATAACTCAATAGTCAAGTCCATGTAAATGAGGGTTTTGAATGGTAGATGATATAGTGATTTAATTTAATCGATCTACCTACTTCAATGACCAATAAAAATGAAGATTTGATCTACTAAGTAGTGGCATAGATAGTCATGTTGATGAAGAATAGAATATATTGATCAAAGGAGGAGAATGCATTTAATGCTTTCTAGGTTTATGGTTTTCGCAACTGCCATAATGGCTGGTAAATCAGATTCAAATTTGATGATGGTGTTTGGCTCGATGCATTTGATAGCTTGCTAGAGAAGCTAGTGAATGAAGGAAACCCTAACAAAGAGATTGAAATGATTTGTATGGTGGTGTGTATCTCGAGGTAGTAAGTTGCAAGTTGGTGGAGTAAAGGAAATAGGAGAAGTCAATCAAAAAGTAGTAAGTGAGTGGGGTTTGGAAGTTTTTGGTGTTAAGTTTGCAAGAAAAGAGAGAACAAAAAGAATAGCGTGTCATGGCAGAGAGTGTAGAACAGTGTAATGTCTTGTGGAGTATACAACTCAAATAGAGAGGAAGAGAGAGGATAGTGCAGTTGCAAACTGAGAATGCATTGTTTTGGTGTGAGTAGAACCCAAAAAAAAAGATCTCATCTAGGTTAATGTTAATAGTGTAGATTGTAGTGTAGAAAGGTAGAACAATGAATGTTCTAAGTGCAGATGAGAGAAAGAGAGTAAGTGTAGAATGAGGAGAGTGAGCAAAGAAAAATAAGTGTGCTACAAAAATTATGTATTGAATGTATTGATGCATTATCTACTTGTGTAGAACCAATTTTATGCATATATGAGCTTTTAATATTTTAGAGGTTGTTACCTCATTTGTATTGAGTTGGTGCTCAATGTAGGGGATTGGTGTCTCCTTGGAGTTAGTGCTCCTAAATCAGGGAGTTGGTGCCCTAAAATATTGTAACAAAAGACTTATTTGTGATGTTGGATTTAAGTAGTAGACACAAGCATCCTTTGTCCCCATGGCTTTTCCCATCTTGGTTTTAATCATGTACATCATGTGTTATGGGAATTTATGTGTGTGCATGTTTATCTTTATGCTAGTTTAGTAGATTTGCATAAAGTAATAAAAAGGAATCAATTTGTAGTATTGATTAAGGGCTTAAGAAGTTGGTCTACATAAAGGTTTTAAGAGCTAAGTTTGATATCTATTGATTCACCCCCCTCTTAGTAGATTGTTGTGTTCCAACAATTGGTATTAGAGCTCTATGTTCCCTAGGAGAAGCTTAATCAGCTCAGGTTGATCTTGGATAAGCAAACACACAAAATGGCTAATAAGGAAGGCTCATTTGTAGAAGTACTTCTCTTTGATGGATCAAACTATAAGTGTTGGAGCAGTAAAATGAAAGAACATTTGAAATCATTAGGATATGATGTATGGATATCAGTTGATAATGGATACAAGGCTCCTACTACTCTTCCCACAAATACTAGTGGAAATAAGGCTTTTGAAGATGATGCCAAAGTAAGGTTTTCCATTATGATCAGGTTGTATGAATTTGTGCTTAACAAATTCATGCATTATGAAACTACACATGAAACATGGAACGAGTTAAGGAGGATGTATGAAGGTGATGACAATAAGGTGTAGACATTTGGAGGGAAGTCTAAAAATCTAAAGCCAATTGTATATGATAATATTGCAAACACATTTGTGAGATTTTTTGCAGATAGAAGGGAAGAGGAAGAAGCATTTACATTTGAATCTAAGAAGGATAATAAAGAGGAAGTTGATTTCATTAGAAGACTAAAGAAAGGCTCTAGAAAGTGTAGAGGTAAAACTATTAATCTTTCCTTTGAATGCATTCATGATGAAAAGTATAACTCTAAGCAATAAAATAGTAATAAGAAAATTGATAAGAAGAATTTGCACACAAGAAAAGAAATTAGGTTATCAGATGTTTTTGGAAGCTTAGATGATAAACATGAAATTTCCTATGAGATTGAGGGAAATTAATTCTTTTCCATGGATTTTGGTACAACTTATGATGAAGAAGTTGAAAGGTCTAGTAAAAAGGAAGAAGAAGTTGACCTCGAAAGAAAACTCTTTTATGCTCTAGATGAGATTAAAGGTTTGAAGAAGGAAAATAAATATTAGAAAATAAATGCATAAAAGGAGATAGAGAGACTAACTAAAAACCTTGAATATTTTGACCAAGTGATAGTTAGTCTAAAAAGACAAGTTGAGAAAGCTAAAAGGATAGAAGATGTAGTTGAATCTGAACTACAATCTAAATTAGTAGAATGCATGAAGTTGGAAGTAGAGATAGTTTCTCTAAGAAAGGAGTTAAGATATTATAAAGAGAATATGGATAAAGGCTTGAAGTTTAAAGGTGGCTTTAAGATGTTAAATGAGTTGATCAAATCACAAAAGCCATCAAGACTGAGATCAAGACCAAGAGTGAAGATTGACCTTGGTTGTAAAAAAGGGAAGAGTCCTACTTTTGTAAGATTATTTGACAAATTAGGGTCAGAAGAAAGATGTTGCACAAAGAAAGAGAAATCCTACACAAGTAGTACCAAGGAAAATGCCTCTAGAAATGAAAAATCATAAAAAGCACTCCTGAAGTGAAGAAAGCTAAAGAATAAAAGAAACCCACAACATATAAGAAGGTGGAGAAATTGGTCCCTGAGAAACTAAAGAAGAAACAACACACAAAGGGAACTAATGCTGAGAGATTCCCAAGGATGAGATACATGAAAAACCATAGGACAAGAAGTCCACCTCATCCTACATAAAGAAAATATATGACCAAGTACTCATTTTTTTATGGTTACTGCTACTCATGTAATCAGTTTGGTCATAAAGCATGTGAATGTGGAGCTACACCCAAAAGGAGCACAAAATATATGAATATGAATTCATTTTCTCCTACTGTATACATGAATGTAATGTGCTTTAACTGCAATAATTTTGGTCATATAGCTAAATATTGTATAAAAAATATATTAGACCAAAAGCACAAAGTAAAAATAGGAATACGTCCCCCAAAGTGAACAATGGTTCACATGTTATTGAGAAGAAGGCTAACAAGACAGAAAAGAAGCCCAAGAAGGTATGGAGAGTTAAAATTCAGTAGGAAGCACTCAATGTGGTTGCTCTTTCCTTACATCACTAATTTGTAGTGATAGGGCATGAGTCTATGAGGGAGCTTAATTGGTACCTTATTCATCCCTGGAAGTGAAAAGAAGATCAATTAAGTTTCACAAATTTCTAACAACTTGATGGTTGCAGATTTATGGTCACATTCTTTCTCTTTGAAATACTTGTAAAAGGGGAAGAACATTTGTAGCTAAAGGAGAAGGTAGTTATGAAAGTGCTTTGCTAAGAAAATGAAATGTATAGATGTTATTTTCCTACAAGTTGAGGAGATATATCTGAGGAGTTGTTATGTTTTTACACCCAAAATTTCTTTTGTTACAATTGGTATAGAGTGGTTCCAATTGGTGTCAGACCATTGTGAACTAGTTCAAAATAATTTAGTTAGTGTAGAGTTTGAAATGAAGAAAATGATGTAGTATACAAGAGAGAATGGAGCAAGGTCTAAGGGGAGTTGTTTAGGTGTCAAATTAATGTTATAATTGATGTAGTGTAGTCTAGTATATCAATTATTACAGTGCATAAATGGAAAACATCTACAATTGGTATCAGACTTGATTGGATCAGAGCATGTAATGTCACTTCAACTGGTATTAGATAGTGTTAATTGTACAAAGAAGTTGGTACATATGGTATTTCCATTGTGGTCAAAGAATGGGAGTAGCAATTGGTATGAAAGCATAAATTTATATCAATTAGTATCACCCAAAGGGGGATTAAAATCCCTTTTCCATTACTAAGGAGAAGTGAAGGTTATAGCAACATGGTGACCTGAGACAAGACACTCAAGTGGGTTACCCTTTTCCATTGATGTCAAAGTGGGAGAAAGTTACAAATTGCTCAAGCAATTGAGCATTGGAGAAAAGTATACAAATGCTCATAAGGATGAGAAAAGGAGAATTGAGCTCAAATGTAATCCACCATTGGTATCAGACCATTGTTCACAAGTTGAGAATTTAGTTTTTCCATTGATGGAAAAGGGGGAGATTGTTGGCATATTGTTGTCATTGATGTCAAAATGGGAAATCATGCAAAGGAGATTGTTGGCATGATGACAAAGGATGACTATGAGAGATATGGGTTTGGTTCAAGAAGAAGTGGTGCATGTTGCAAAAGTTGTTATGAATGTTGCATTATTGTCATACACAATTGACATATTGTTGCATGAGGATCTTCAAGGTGAAGAGGAATCAAAGGCCAGATGTTATATGGGTTTTCTGAGAGCTTCTCAAAAGCATAAGTTGTAAGTCCAAAGGTTGATAGATGTGCTAAAAAATGATTTATTTCTACTCCTGGGTGTTGTTAGGGCTTACTCATTAAACCATAGGATAACAGTTATGGTGTTCATGTAGGTTTTCTATTCCATCATTGACTTGTTATTGCAAGTCATAGGTCACTTAAGTCATAACTTAAACCTATTATATCATGTGGGGAACTAGTCCCTTCACCTAGCTATTATCGATTCAATAAATATTCAACTACTCTAATATTTCCTAAGTCACAAATGAAATATATTTTAATGTGTTCATATTGAAGAGATATCAACATGTAGTGAGGAGTCACTTCAGATTCCCTTTGATGAAGCGATAAAGAAAGAGAGACAATGTTGTTTTGAAGTGACAATGGGTTTTTGAAGAGACGGTGTTTTAAGTCTCTTCGACATGGCAATGATAGCTTGATCAATAGTGGAGATTAGGCCTTGAAGATCCAATGGATATCACTAAGGTCGCTTGCATCATAGAAAGTTATTTGAAACCTACTTATAGTTCAGTGATGTGAGATGGTGTATGATCAGTGACGGTGATCAAAAATATTTGGCAGTACCTACTATCCCTTGGCACCTATGGTGGGACCCCATCTATACCTCGTGGGAGATCAAGGAATGATGTAGATCAAATAGGGTTTGGATTAGATGGTGCATGATGATGGTAGTGGGTCTAGCTGACACTTGGTGATATATCACTCAGCCACTTAACATCGATGTTGTAAAGTGAAGTGATAATTTGGTTTTCACGATGAGCAATGAATGACAAGTGTTAGTGGAGTATGATGTCAAATTGAATAGGTGACAAAACATTATTGCATCCTAAAGGATGTTCTCATCACTATAGTAAAGCAAGGTGAAGGAGATATTTGCATTATGAGCAATGAATGGTGAATATCATCTGATGAAGATTGAATGAATACCTCAGCACCTCTTCACATCATGGAAATAGGTGTTAATTCCCTAAGTGAAGTAGCGATACACGATGGCCATGGTTCAAAATGAAAAGTGATCAATAGTGAAAATTGAAAAAGGTTGATCACCTCAATGGAGAGACAGACACATATCTATGGGACTTAGTAGTGAGTCCATTCGACATCTTGATAGCATCTTATTGAAGAGAAGGATGAGTACATTAGCAAGACAAAATTATTGGTCCCTCTAACATACCAATAAGGTGGGACTCGATAGGCTGACTATGGTGAATAATGATGTGTAAAGACATGTAGCAGCATCAGATCGACGAATATGTCTAGTCACATACATGTTGGTTGTTGCACGGTGCTGACAAGGATGACATGTAGCTAGTGGGGACCACCCATGTGATAGAGCAAAATGAAGTATATCGAGAAGACCTCTAGATATCAGAGTGAGTAATTTGCAAGTCCCTTCAACACTGCAATGGTGCATATGAAGTTAGTGGAATATAATGTCACATAGATTAGTGGAAACATATGATTCCTTGGTATAGAAATTCACATCCATGTGAATTATATGGAAAATATGTGGAGGGCAAAGATTTGAAGGCTCTTCATTGAGGAGACATATGAAGATTGATAGAATAGGATAGTTTGACTCTTTGACATTCTAATAGAACCTTGTAAAAGAGACTTCACCATATTGGAGAGAGTTTCTTTGGTGTCCCTTCATCACGGAAATGGAAGATTAATGAAGACCTTGGTGGGATTTGATATGAAGGTCACGGTGATGGAAGGTGATGATGTTGATAGATGGAAAAGAGTGATTGCTCAATATATCAACTCGCATCAATATTGTGAGTTGTGTGGTGATGATATGGATGATAGATGGTGTGTGTGGTCCCATGTCTTTCACAAGTGATATTGGAGAGAAAGGTGAAAATCGGTGAGACCAAGATGCTAGTCCCTTCAAGAGCAGTATGTGATGATCTAACAATGATCACTAGTTAGTAAAGATCAACATCGCATGATTAAAGGTGATTGATCTGATGGTGATGTTTCAAAGTTATAGTAATGAATGGTTAATTTTGGATCATGGAGTGAAAGAGTAGATTGACAGCCTAGATTCAAATGTAGAGAACTCAATAGTCAAGTCTGTGTAAACAAGGGTTTCAAATGGTAGATGATACAGTGATTGAATTTAATTGGTCTACCTACTTCAATGACCAATACGAATGAAGATTTGATTTGCTAAGTGGCAGCACAGATAGCCATGTCAATGAAGAATATAATAGATCGATCAAAGGAGGAGAATGCATTTAATGCTTTCTAGGTTTAGGGTATTGGAAACCGCCATAATGTCTACTAAATCATAATTGAATTTGATGATGGAATTTGGCTTGATGCATTTGATAGCTTGTTGGAGAAGCTAGTGAATGAAGGAAACCCTAATAGAGAGGTTGAGATGATCTGGATGGTGGTGTGCATTTCGCGGAAATAAATGTTAAGTTGGTGGAGTAAAGGAAATAGGGGAATTCAATCAGAAAGTAGTAAGTGAGTGGGGTCTAGAAGTCTATGGTGTTAAGTCTACAAGAAAAGAGAGAACAAAAATAATAGCTTTCCATGGCAGAGAATGTAGAATAGTGTAATGTCTTGTTGAGTATACAACTAAGGTAGAGAGAAAGAGGGAGGATAGTGTAGTTGCAGACAAAGAATGCATTATTTTTGTGTGAGTATAACACAAACAAAAAGATCTTATCTAGGTTAACACTAATAGTGCAAAGTGTAGTGCAACAAGGTAGAACAATGAATGTTCTAAGTGTAGATAAGAGAAAGAGAGTAAGTGTACAATGAGGAGAGTGAGTAGAGAAAAATAAGTGTGCTACAAAAATTATGTACTGAATGTATTCATGCATTATCTGGTTATTTAGAACCAATTTTATGTATATATGAGCTTTTAATATTGTAGAGGTTGTTGCCTCATTTGTATTGAGTTTGTGCTCATAGTAGGGGATTGGTGTCTCCTTAGAGTTGGTGCTCCTAAATTAGGGAGTTGGTGCCCTAAAATATTGTAACATAAGACTTATTTGTGACAAGGGATTTGAGCAATAGACTCAAACAACCTTTTTCACCATGGTTTTTCCCATCTTGGGTTTTCCATGTACATCATGTGTTATGGCAATTTGTGTGTGTATGTTTATCTTTTTGCTAGTTTAGTAGATCTGCATAAAGTACTAAAAGGAATTAATTGATAGTATTGATTAAGGGCTTAAGAAGTTAGTCTACAAAAAGGTTTCAAGAGCTAAGTTTTGATATTTACTTATTCAATCCCCCTCTCAGTAGATTTTTGTGTTCCAAAAAAGCTAAAACAAAAACACAAAGTCCTCAATGACTAAGACAAAACTCCATGTAGTTCCACCTTAAACAAGGCATGGAAAATAATGTATAATTTCCAATTTTATCCAAATTAAATGATATTTTTCTAAAACATCTATTTACACATTTCACAAAGTACCACTTCATAAAAACATCCATTTCCATGAAAAAAATTCAAATTTTCTCAATATTTTTATAAAGAAAAAACCAAGAATTTCCAAATTTTCCATTGAATTTTCTTCAAAAATTATTTTTTTAAAATAAAAAATTTAAGAATACCCTTTGGTGGAAAATTTTCTCGACACCCCTTTTCAGCCATAAAGCATGAATTTTACATGTTTTCCAAATAATTGGGCATACAAGTGACATGTTTTGGGAAAATATCAAAATTTTCACATATTAAATAATAAAATATCAAAATTTACAAAACAAAAGGCATTGGGAGATTCTAACACCCCACCAATACATTTGCAAGCTTTTGAATTTTTTTTTAAAAAGTAAACATTTGAAAATATATAGAAAATATACCTCACATTTTAACAAAATTTGAAATGAAAAGAAGACAAGACACACCTCATGGATTCATGAATCCACACACAAGCATGATCTCTCACCAAATCATATCAAAATACAATTGAACTTTCTTTATTTTCCCTCCAATTGTTCACCCAATTTGTAGAGAAGAGGGTTTTTCCTCTCCAAATTCCTAAAAATAAAAAATGTGAAATGAAAATAAAATTATATTTTTCTTTTTAACTACTTTTTCATTTTCCAAATAAAAATATGTATTTAATTTTATAATTAATCACATTTAATCAATAAAAATATGTCCAAAAGTAAACATAACATAGGAAAAGGTTTTAGTAGGGAGAATTAAAAATGGCAGAGTGAAGCAAAAATTAGTGATAGAGGAATGGGTATATGGGAAGATAAAGCAAATAGGGAGCTTCCAATAGGGAGCTTCCAATCAAAGTATCAAGGAATTTCAACCAACGGAGTTGATGGAGGAATGAAGGAAAAAGATGGGATCAAGGGTGCTTGCATTAGTCTGGGTAGAACACAGTTGATAGAGAAGTCTTCAATTGATCCCCCCCCACAACTTTAGAGGATGGGGAAAGTATGGAAGACATCAAAAGACTAATTGGTAGAGTCTCTTTGGTAGGAAGAAGCCAAATTAGAAGTTTAATTTTAATCAATTTGGTAATAAAAAAAATTGTTTGGATTGACACAATGATGGCAATCATGTAGTGGGATCAACATCAAATGAGTATGATCATCCAAGGCTAAATAGAAGTTGGTAGCACCAGATTAGGATCACAAGGAATAAGGGTTAGGAAAAACCCTAAGGATCCAAGGGTTTATGATGACCCAGGAGATCAAATTCCTCCATTTGCAAAATGGGAAAATGTAATTGAGGTGAGTGATGACTAGGGAAAACAAGTGGAGAGAAAAGGTTTTGAGAAATCATGGAACAAGTCAGGGGATTAGAGAGGCACGAATTAGATCAGAGGGTCTAGTGCCCTAAGACAAGAGAAGGGTGAAAATATTAAGAAGAAAAATAGAATGACAATGGTCATCCACTCCAAGTCATTGTAAGAGTACAAAAATTAATTGAAGGATAAATCCTTTCTTTTCTAAATGGTGTGGCAAAGGATGTCTAAGACAAAAGATCTAGCGTTGGTGGGTAGAAAACTGGGGAGAAGAGGTAAGTATAAAATTTCTTCCAAACAATTTCATATTGGTTTTTTTCTCTTTTACACAACTTAAAAAAATTGATTATGAAAATAAAAACTCTAATCATTGAAGGGGAAGGGTATTAGTTCAAAGATTGGAAGGAAAAATTTGACCCCAAAAATAATATGGATGAGAAGCTAGTGTGGATGAATCTATATAATTTTCCATCAGAATACTTATGTAGGGAAGTCATAACTGAAATAGGTGAATCCTTAGGCACCTTCATAGGCATAGATGAGGAATCAATCCAAGCGGGAGATGCTCCAATTTAAGGATCTATGTAGAGATAGATCAGAACTACTGTTGGGATAATGTGTCTCAACCTTGAAATTACATAAAGTATTGTTGATAAATGTTACCTAATTTTTGGGCCCCCCAAAAAAATCATGCTAATTTTTTAAAATTTTGGCTAAGTTATGTACTGGCGGTGCTGTGAGTGTCTTGTTAACTTAGGCAGTGTTTTGTTAAGTTACTCTAACTCTCCCTTCACCCACCTTGTAGTGCTTCCTACTTGTTTTGAAAGAAATGGTAGTGTTTTTCCTAGTTATATGAAGTTATGAAATTCTCATTTTGGTCTATTTTCAAACTAAGGTAGTGTTGATAGTTTGTTATAATTTCATCAAACTCTCTTATTTACCACCTAGAGAGACAAAAAATTAATTCCATTAAGGCAGTGGCATTTTGTAGTTGAGTATGATCTCGGGCATTGATTTACAAGGTTATGTGAACTACCCACTTCCTCACCTGTATAGTCATTCCTTTGTAAAATTTGAAAAGTGGTTATATTGAGATAGTGATGTGAAAGCTAACATGTGCTGACAAAATGGGGAATTTCATTTAATGTTTATCTACTTACATATTTCTCGTGGGTAATTAAAAGGGAAATTCATGCCAAGAATATAAATTCTCCATATGTGACATTCACTCTGGGAGACATGAAGAAAAGGAGCACACCAATGCAGACTTACGCCCATAGATCATCTTGAGGTATTTTTGTCCTTATCTTTTCCTTATGAGCATACAATTTTCAAGCTTGTTTTTCCCATCATTTTAGATGACTTGCTGAAAATGTGTTCAAACCCTAGTAGTCCATAAATGGCTAGAATTAAATGTCAAGGGTATGATTACATTGTAGGATTAATATGCAACATGCCTAAGATAAGCGGTACCAAGCTAGGTCTAGTAAATATGAATGAGCGTAAAGAAAAAATTAGTTCTCACAATGCACCACCTATCACACAACAAGTAATTGAAATCGGATTGGTAGAGACAACTAACTTTCCTATAGCAGTTTAATGGCCATAATTGATTCTAGAATGTATAAGACATTATAATGCTCAAACCTGAGAAATAAGAATTGAGCACAAATGTTTCATGATTAAAATTCAAAGAGACACTTTTACCTCATGTTTAAAAATTCTTGAAAAAGAACCCTACTTGCCCATGGATTTCACCAATTCTTAAATTGAGTTTTTTCTTAAGAAAAGATACTATCGAAACATAATGGCAAGGAACTAGGTGGAAAAACCTAGAAAAGGAAAATATAAGTTACCTCAGAATTTACACAGGAACCATTTCACAAGAGAGATATCTGACATGATTATGTTGCTACATAGTGTCAGGGGAAATGAAAATGTCTTTTTTTTTCAAGAATGGATGTATTTATTCATCCAAATTATACTTGAAGGAGCCCAATTTCTAGATTGGGTAGCACTTATCAATGATAGGTTACACAACTAGCTAGTTTACTTTCCTGCTAATAGGGCATTTTTCATGTACGCTTATTTGATTTATGCTATTGCAAATACTAGACCTTGACCAAGCTTGAGGCCAAGTAATTTCCCTCAATACCAGATGCCAATTTTTTAGTACCTTGATAAATTGTAGTTGAATAAGAGATTTTCTCATCATAGGAGGATATCGGACACCTTCATTGTGAGGGTGACTAGAGAATTGTTGGGGAAAATTGAAATGTGGATTCCACTAGAGGCTATATAGTTTGTCAACTATTATGGTAGCTATTTCATTCATTTTTAGAGGTTCTCTTATATTAGAGTTGGCAATTTCACTAGTTTTCCCACCAAGCTCCCAAGGCACCCAAAAGACAAGTTTGTAATGATTGAGGTTTGTAGGTGGTTGGAAAATGTCAACCAAAGATGCCAGGAGTGAAGAACAGTGACAATGCAATTTCTAGTTGGTTTTAGCCCCTATGCCTACACAAGTGAGTCCATCTCGGATGCCCTCAATATAGAAAAATAAATAACCAGGTATAATCTATAGACCTATGATGAACGTTTTCATTTTGATCTTAAGGATTATGTTAAAGATCATTTGAATTTGTGTCCTAGTTTCTTCCATTTTCCTACTCTGGAAGACTATTAGGAAAATTGTTTTGATGAATTTGAAGTGAGAAGGAGTTGGATGAGACTATATTTTAGATAGATAATCACCTATAATTTGGTATTTAATGTACAAGGAATTAAGGATGATAGGTCAAATTTAAAGGACCCAACTTTCATGGACTTAATAGAAAATTGACCCATTCCTGCTATAGATTGGAGTAGTAAAGAGAAAGAAATTATTGAGGCAAGGATTGTTGATGTTTTGGAAATGAACCAAGAGTGTGTTACTAAGAATAAAACAAAGCAACCCCATCCAAATACCAGATCAAAGAACACCCAAATAGTAGGAGGCAATGGTCAACTCTCTATAATTGCAGGAACCTTTGGGGTTGCTTCACAATTAGTGCAATCTAGGGCTCAAGGTGATGGTGATGAAGAACCCCCTAACATAAATACACTTCAACAAACTTGTGGAGAATACCTCTTGTAATTACCTAATCTAGATCAGGATAAGGGAGATGATGGAGAAGGAGATGACTTAAGTAATATTAATATTAGTTCTTCCTCCGCATCACCTCGATCATCACCTATCAGGGAGGTTGATGAATCTCTAAAATGGAGATCTTCTCCACTCTCTTCACAAGGTGTTCAAATGGATATTCCTCCCATGCATAAAATGTTATTATATTCCTTCAGTTCTATTGGCGATGGTTTTACTCACAGTAAATAGTTCGAATAAAATCTCAATAGATAAGACCGCAAAGAGCCTATCCTTCTTGAAAGATGTGGAACAAAGACAACCTAAGGTTAAATTTTGCATTCAAAAGACAAAGATTGGCTTTCATTTAATCCCAAGTCTCTGATAACCAGGTCATGTTGCACTAGGGTCACTCTCAGGTAATGATGTGACATTTGTTGTTAATCTCAAAGGGACTATGGTTATTTCCATCTTTGCAAAGAATTGTAAATATTTCACATAAAATTTCACTTCATTCATCAAATAACGTCATGAAATCAAAAGATTCAACATAATATTTCATGAACATCACAAATTCTTTGCTATCACTTAAGTAGATTTAGCATTAATCATTCAACAACTTCATGGAAAATAAAATATTTTCAACAAAATTCTTTCCATTCATTTATATTTTTTGGAACATTTTCAAAAATATTAAACATCTATTCTAAAACAAAGTATAAAAAATACTGAAAAATAAAAGTTTCTCCCTATTATTCTCCATGGATGCCCCAAATAATTAATCAAAACAAAGCAAACCAGTTTATATTTCACCAGATTGAACGATGCAAGCTTTAAAAGAGATGGTTCCATTTATGGATGCTTATTAGGTTCTATATGCACCCTTAAATGGCACAACATATAGTCTTGTTTGATCGAACTTACAAAACCAGCTACAAAAGATACTGAGATAGGTAGCTATCCATAAAGCTCTAATATAAATTAATGTCTACATGCATACAAATTTTTATGCCATTCAAAAAATGGGAAAAAAGAAAAAAAATTAAAAATTTTATGCTCCTCCAACATCCATAAATTCTGAACTTAAAATAAAAATGTGGGAGGAGATGGCCTTTTATAGAAACAAGGCCCCAAAATTTCAACTTAAAAGTTTTTCAGAGAATTAGAAAGAACAAATTAAAATGTGGCACATGGCATTTGCCAACTGTCACCAAGAACATTTTAGAATAGGAAAGTCTTTGACTTCATCCAAAGAAACACTTCTCTTCATACTTCAACACAAACATTTTGTATCAATCAAGGCTCCCAACTTCCTTACAAAACACTAGAATGGGGAACATTTACCGGGATTGGGATTAACCTGCAAAGGTAAAATTGAAACCAAAATAAACTTCATCATACTTCTGGTATCCAGTATCTGGTTCTTTCTCTTTTGCTTAGGACTTGGGCTCTAGGACTCTTCCTTCTTTCTTCAGCTGATATTCTTGGAAAGCTCTTAATACTTGATACATGCGCTCTTATGAAATTCTTCGTATTGCTCCCCAAGTGAGCTTGAGCCTAATATATCCTTGAGTTACTTGAATTATGACGTCATTTTTCTATGTTTTGTCTACTTCATACATGGCTATAACATTTTTGCATTGTATTATTTTGTCAATGACCTCCCACATCAACAATTGAACAAGATCTCTATTTATCCTTTCTATCTATTCCTTAAAAGCTTTAGCTTCCTTTCCCTCCTATCCTAATGTTTTGGGATCAAAACCTTGACATGTCAATATTTCAATAAATTCTTGATTGTCACTGATCAATCCTCTAAACTTAGCAGTGGCTCTTTCAAATCCTTCAATACATTGTATTAACATGTCACCTTCCCATTTAAACTATTTCTTCCACTTTCCTAGCAATGAAATTTCATTTCCTAATATTACATTATTCTGTATTAACTTTTGGATGTCTGTCTACATGAGAATTTCAATATTTCACCTTTCATCAATGACCTGCTCTTGGAAAAATCTACATTAATCTTCAGTTTTTTTCAATGTCTCAGAATGATGGCATGCTTCCTTGTACTTTCTTATTGCATCTATAATAAATTATTCACCTTTCTTTACCTAGTATTCAATCCATTCTTCAAACATATTCATTTTATGACGAACATCAGCAATTGCATCTACTTGTTCTTGTGACATCAGCACCGGATGTTGGGGCAGTTCAGCTTGTTCTCAACCAGATAAATTCAATGACTTAATAAATTTTTGCAAGGTAGCAACCCGTTCTTTCAATTCTCTTTTCTTCTATTTATATTTCTATACTCTAGCAATAGTAGCATTTAAGTTTAATTTTATTTCCTCTAATTCTTGCTGCCAAGACGAGTGTCCAAGATTAATACTTGTGATCTTATACTCCTTAAGCATTATCTCATGTCTATCCTTATCATTTGTTGGAGTGGCTATCTGAATAGTTCTATTGCCATCTCCATTCCTCTGTATAACATGCTTTGTCTTTGCTTTGCACCTAGGTTTAGGAGTACCTACTTCTTGTATAAAATTATTAAGATTCAGAGGTAGTACTTCCACTTCCATTGGAGAAGCTAATTCCTTGATTAACCAATCAGGTGTATCATCATCTTGTTGTACCTCTATAACATTTCCTTGTTAACCACTTGTTTCAGGAACTTATTCTCATTGGCTTGTCACATTTTTTGAAATGGGGATTTCTTTAGTGATATCTAGCATAGATTCAAGATTGGTAGGACTTGACACTACCTCCTCTATTTGGAGACTTATATTTTCCTGTCTATCTAGATTTTCCATTTCATCTCTCTAAACATTATCTTCTTTATTCATTGCTACGCCAAGATTCTCTCTATTTTCAATTCCATCTCCTATGAACTGTGTAGCTTCTTCTTCTATAATTTTAGTTTCAAATTCAGTTTTAGCATGGCCTTTCTCTAATTCTTCAAAGACCTGTCAGTGTTCATTAAAACTTTGCACATTCCCAACTGAAGGTTGGGAATCAAGAGTATCTTCAACAATTCTTTCATCAATAGGATTAGGCTCTGCAACTTCTGTTGTTTCCATTTCAAGTATGCTAGGATTTCCTGCCTCTGAGGTGAGTGTTCCTTGAATAAACTCTTCTTCCTCAACATTTATGTGGTTATATCTTGTATCCTTAATTTCTTCTATCACTAGGTGTACAATGGGTTTGTCTTTAGTCTTCTTTTATTTCACTTTCTCCCACATAGCACCCCATTTGTCCATCTTTTCTTTAATTCTTACTTCGTCTTCTTCATAAATTTCCTCTAGAGCTATAGGAGTCCCTCGCAGTGCTTGTTTCATACTATCCAATTAATAGAAGGGGGAGAGGTAAATAATGTTGCAGCCCTTTGAGATGTAGACCTAGTTTGTGCACCAACATTCTCTATTGCTCTTGTTCATTCATCAATAATTACTCTTATTTTGGGTTTAGCTGTGGAGGAAGATGCACCTTTGGGTCTTACTTTTGATTTATCCTTACCTGTATCTACATCTTTCTATTTATCAGATGGTTTTATGGGAACTTCTTCTCTTGTAGTTTCAGGGGTTCTTTCTTCAATTCTAACACCTCGAGTCGCCTTACTAGTCTTTCTTTTGTTCTTTTTAGGCTCTCCACTTTCAAAAGGGGTTTAATCTCTTTGTTTCCTTCTTTTATCTTCTAAGAAGATAGGTTCAATTTGTCTTTCTCTCAAACCTTTCCAAAAATCATCAATACAGTGTTGATTATACCTTAAGAATGGTCTAGTAAAGTCATCAATTGATATCATATCTTCATCATCAACACCTGGGTCGAGAATGGGTTCATCATATACCCTATCAGCATTGTAAAATTGATTCAACACCTGAACAAAATCTTCTTCCAATTGTTCTGGGATGTAATAAAGCTTGAGCATCTGAGCAAATCTTAAAGTCATTATGTCATATTTTCTTCTTCTTACCACGTGCTCATCTTCATAGTAAAGCCAATAATATTCTAAATGAGGCACATGAGCATGAAAACCAACTATATTTTTAGCAATATTTCCTTCAATATCATAATACAGTCACTGAAGAGGGATTTCTTCAAAATGGAAGGTCCCCAGTTCTTCACACGAATCAGTCACTCTAATTGCACTGCACTTATAATTTCCTATTGTAGTCGGAAATTTGAAAGAGGCGTTTTTATGAGCATGGCTATAAAGAGCTTGAGATGGTTTTAAATGTCTCACTAATTCCAATAAAACAATTTTATCTATAGGATACCTAGGCAGCATGAATGGGTGTCCATCAAATTCCTCCACTGTAATGTAGGAGTAAGTTGGGAACTGTATGTACCAACCTCCCATAGGCCGAATGGCACTTTGTGCTTTCAAGGATAATCTCTTAGCTTTATCACCTTTCATTGTTCTCACCAATTTCATAGAGAACAAATCATTCACTTTTCTATAATCATCTTGATACCCGTGGATGGTGATCTGGGGTAGATGCACATATATCAAATTGTTTCTAACTTTTGTGCCCAGAGTACCAATTTGTTTCAACACTTGTTTACTAGCTCTCATAGCACATGAGTAAATAGCATATGATAACATGTAGAAGCATATGGTTTTGGGGAATGTACTAATTTTTTCATGTAGTCTGTCACTTATCAATTTTCCCCAATGCAGCTCCACAGGACCCTCCATAATGCAGGATATTATAACGAACATCCAAGGTTTGAATTTTCTTGCATCTCTTAAACCATCTACTCTACTCAGCAAAGTTATAATTTCTTGCATTTCGTGTTTAAACGTACACCTCTTAATTACCTTGGTATGTTGTGTAATTGGTTGCTGGCACCATTGGGTGCTCATAATTTCTCTATTACACTCCTCAGTGCTCTGATATGGCTTGGCCTTAGTCTTCAGGTCAACATTAAACATTTGTGTGTAAATGGGGAGACCAAATGTGTATGTTATTCCTTTCTAAGATAGGTCTGTATAAACTCTCTATTCTTTCTCAACAAACCTCTTGGTTGGGTTGTAATGATTTATACATTGCATGACTAATTTAGGAGCTTCCATTGCTAGTAGAAACCCTCCTACAAGAAGTAATCCATTTGCCACAACACTCTTGGTACATTGAGAAGCATTCTCTTGTAATAGTCGTGAATAGATTTCAATGTCAGAAGACCATCCCATGTGAGTATTTGTAACCACTACTTTCATGGGTACTACTTGTGAATTTCAATACTTGAATTCATCTTCTGCTCTTGTGTCAAAAGTACTCATTTTTTATATAATGTGTTATGAAATTTTTAGAATATGTGTCTTGTGTGCGAGTTAGGGTTAGATTTAACCGAAACTTATGTTTCATAAAATTTTCAATTCATTTTCGATTAAATTTAACAATTCAGAGAATGATTAACATTTCAATTTCAGAATGGGAAATACCATTATCAATATGTTTATCCTAAGAAACTCTTAACAAAGTATTAGTTATTTGGAACATACCTAGTTCTTGTTATTAATGGTGATTCTTCATAATACAACTTCAAAACCCTTGGTAGCTATGTCTTGGCACTAACTCATTTGACTGCAAACTCCGATGAAACTATCTGATGAAATATGTATAATTTGATGTATCGTTGGGTGCTTGTAAAATTTGATGTGTAATTTTTAA
>VDFB02116488.1:0-23112 GCA_007258455.2 Sequoia sempervirens | reverse complement strand
CTTAAGATCAGAAATCATTAACTTACTATTGCCTATAAAAAACATACCATCAACATATAGAGCAATAATAAGAATTTGATCACTTTCAGCTTTGTAATACACACAGTGATCACACTTTGATCTTACAAATCCCAAAGACAAGACAAACATGTCAAACTTTTGGTACCACATTCTAGGAGACTGTTTTAAACCATACAGAGATTTCTTTAACTTGCATACCAGTCTTTCTTTACCTTTTTCCACGAAGTGCTCCGACTGGGACATATAAATTTCTTCTTCAAGATCACCATGAAGAAACACTGCCATGCATCCATCTCACTCAATCTCTAAATCATATGTCGTATGCAAGTGATAAAAAGAAATCTAATATATGTCGTACTTTAGCTTATTACAGAGAAATTTTTCTCTCCATAATCAATTCCCTCTAATTCGAATATCCTTTCGCGAACTAACCTTTGTTTTATATTTCTCTCCACATCACCGGTCTCGTGACCTTATTTCTTTTGTAACATCCATTTCCAGTGCCTCATGATTTTATGCCTTTAGGCAATGGAACCAAATCCGTGTATCATTCTTTTTCTAATGATGCCATTTCTTCATCTATGGTTTCCCAACTCAAGAGTTTGAATCGACATTTAAATGCCTCTTTTTATGTACCTAGGTTCGCTTCAATGTTAGAGATTAAAGCATAGGCACAAGTAGACTTCTATCAAAAGAAAACCCAAGGCCTTTCGGCAAAGTTGCTTTCTTTCACGAAGTTGACTTCCTACAGCTGAGGCTGAGGTGGTTCTTCATCATCTTCAGAACTTTCAGAATTGCTTGAGCTCTCCTCAGTATCAAGTACATTTTTATTTTTCAATTCCTCTTTATCTGGTGTCTGAGGAATTGCTGCAACATCCTTTTCATTTTCTGATTTCTTCTCTGACTGCAGATCCAATGTAGAAGATTTCAGCTCATGAAAGATAGCACTTCTGCTGTACAAAACCTTCTCAGTCTTAGGATTCCAAAGCTTGTATCCTTTTATTCCAGTGCTATAGCCAATAAAGATACATCACAACTCTTGTTTTCCAACTTAGATCTTTTTTCAAATGGCACATATGCATATGTTTCACAACCAAAGACATGAATATGTCTTAGAGAGGGCTTCTTACTAGACCATGCTTCCATAGGTGTTTTGTTAACAAGAGCCGAACTAGGTGAACGATTAATCAAGTAACATGTTGTAGCCACAACTTCAGCCCAAAACTTCTTTATCCAAGCTAACATTGTTTCAAGATAATTTCGTGTTTCCATTATCGCTCGCTGGAACTCCTTTCTAAATAAATCCATTTCATTGCGGAGTATAAGGTGTAGTCTTATGCCTTTTGATCCCATGATCTGTACAGTACCTTTCGAATTCATCTAAACAAAACTCACCGCCATTGTCAGTCCTTAAGCACTTTATTTTCTTACCAGTCTAATTTTCAACAAGGTTTTTAAATTCCTTAAACCGACTGAACACTTCTGATTTACTTTTCAAAAAATATACAAATGTCCTTCTAGAATAATCATCAATAAATGACACATAGTATCTTGATTTAGACAAAGAAGGAACATTCACTAGACCAAACACATCAAAATGTATATAATCAAGTAAACTAGAAGTTTTGTGAGGACTGGAATAAAATGAAACACGGTGCTGTTTTCCATATATGCAATGTTCACAAAAATCAAATTCAAGGTTACAATCTTCAAGCCCTTCTACCAGGTTTTTATTTTTCAAGGTTTTTAAACCTTTTTCACCAATGTGGCCAAGCCTATGATGCCAGAGCATAGTCTTCTCTGCTGGAAGTTTAACTTCCATGGAGTTTATACCATCAGGAACGTTTTCCTTCTTTTCTCCATGAGCAACCATAAGTGACTTTGCAGAGACACTGTTGCATTAAATAGCTTGTGCATCCAGCTTGTACAAGGTACCAATTCAATTTGAGCACCCCTAGCCGCCACATCATAGAGCTCTCTGGGTCATCTTGGTACCATTTCCAGAACATGACCGTGACTGATATCATTCACCACTTATAAAAAGTAAATTTTGAGCTGTGACTGCATAAAAATACATCATTGATTCCCTTCACTTTTCCATCAAGGGGAATTTGAATTCCTCGACTCTTTCCACTAATTCAACAATTTCCAAAGATGAATCACTTTCCAAATACACCTTCCACCACTATATTCTTCTTCATACTTCATAGAACTAATCTCTATGAGATGTCATGTGGAGTATGCTCTAGAATCAATCACCTAGACATCATATGATTCCCATGTATCCAAAGTTGCAATGAAGGCATCCGCATCACTATGAGAAGAATCATTGCTAGAAGAGTTCTTCTTATTTTTCTCCTCCTTGCAATCCTTTCGGACATGACCAGGTTTCCCACAATTCCAGCACTTCACCTTGGACTTCTTCCTAGGAGATTTTGATCTCCCTTCCGATTTCGATCTGGATTTCTTGTCCTTCTTCTTGCCTTTCTCCTTTGGTCTACCTCCGATACCCGTGAGTCTTTGCCATCTCAGAAGATTTTCTTCTCATTTCTTCTGATAACAGAGAAGCAACAACATCTTCCATTTTGAATGTGGATGTTGTACTCCCTATAGCCATCACCAAATGATCCCAAGAATTAGGAAGAGAACACAACAACAACATGCAACGATCTTCATTTCAATCTTTACACCAACATATGTCAACTAAGCAATCAACATATTGAAAGCATTTAAGTGATCAGCAACAAACCCTCCTTCCTGCATTCTCAAAGAGTACAACTTCTTCCTTAAGAACAACTTGTTCACCAAGGACTTTCCCTGATAAATAGATGCTAATCTTTTCCACAAAGAAGAGGCAATCTTTTCTTCATGCACGTTCAGAAGAACAGAGTCTGCCAAACAAAGCCTTATCAGCCCTTTTGATTTTCTATCTGACAGGTCCCAATCCTCTTGCTTCATGCTTTAAGGCATTTTTCCAGACACAACAGTCCATAGATCTCGATCAACTAGCATATCTTCCATTTTGAGTTTCCACAGCTCAAAATTGCCACCATTGAATTTCTCTATTTCCATCCTACTGGATGTGCTCGCCATCTTAATTTGTAATTAAATTAACAGACCTCTACAAGAATCCCACTGAAAAGGATTTAACACAAAAAAACCCAACCCACTCACAAGGACAACACAACTGGCCAGGCTCTGATACCACTTGTAAGGAAAGCAGAGGCGCGGAAACAACTTTCCTAATGTCAAACCACAGGGGAGAATGCAATACAAGGCTATTAATTTTTCAAATTACAATCTAATTAAGACACACATGAAGGAATAACATAAATAGAGCAAATACACAAAGACAACTGAAACAAAAAAATTTACGTGGGAAACCCTTTCGGGAAAAAACCCACCACACCAAGCTGTATCTCTTTGTATTACAGTAACAAAATTACATACAATCAGAAAGACAACTTTCTGGTGTTCATCTCAATAGCTTCTCCATTCACTGTTCAAAAACTCTCTCAGAAAAGCTCTCTCCAATTTGATAAACTCATCATCACTTTCTCAACCGAATTGATCTGCTTTAAAACAATCTCATTCTAATTTTCCAACTGTGCATTCTTATCCGCCATTGCCAACCAAAGATAGTTTCCATTTGAGTCCTAATTTTTCCCTGCATGCAGTTGTTTCCAGCGTTGCAATTGATGCATAAAATCTACCGATGTCATGTTTGAAAACTGCTTCCTGTGATTGGCCCACGATGCTCCACATAGGATGATCAAACTGGTCAAGAGCGTTCAACTTTATTAGCATATCAGTGAGACACACACAGTGTCTCCCTGATGCCACAAAGTTTCTCTAACGTCATCGCTATAGCTTCCCCGAGTCGGCAAGATGCTATAACGAATGTAACAGGTCATAACGAAACCATCGATGTCTAATATGATCTTGTCAACAAAGATTTCCCTTATCGGTGAGACACATAGCGAATTCACCAATCACAGCGAGCAAACAGTCTATTGGCAAAACACTATGTCTTCACCAAGACCTTCTGTCGAGATCCTTGTGCTACACCGAAGCCTTTGACGAGTTGGCGAGACTTATTGTCTTCGCCAGGACTTCATACTGAAGCCCTCAATCACACCGATGACTACCATTCGGCAAGACCTATACCGAAAGCATCTCATCATCGGCAAGACATTTTAATGTCGCTGGGACATCATAACGAAGCTATTGAGATATCCCGATAACCATATGATAGCCCGACATCGACGAGATATTCTGTAGATCGCCAAGACTTGTGTTTGTCACCATGACATCTCTCCAAGCTCACTACGCTTTACCGAAGGCTTCTGTCAGCAAGACATGAGACTTTCGCCATGACGTTTCATCAAGCTTCCAAAGTTAGCTTGAAGACATCTATTGACAAGACTCAAGACTTTCACCGAGACATCTCCTCGTGACCCGAGAGTTACACCGATGAGATCAACTGTCGCCCAGAGTTCTTCCGATTGCCAAAAGGTCATGCCAAAAACACAAAGTCACAGTGATAGAATTTTTCGGCAAGACTTCAACCCCGTCACAATGATAGGATCATTTCAAGAGCATTAGAACTGTTAGTCGCCCAGACATGAACACTGTCACAGTGACTTTTCCCTTCAAGAGTTTCATGTTAGTAAAAATTGAGGCACATATTCCAACAATATCAGCTATCAACACTCGAAGGGGAACCTCTGCAGGAGCCTATGAATAGTGCTCATCTTAAAAAGTTTTATGCCTAAATCTTCCAAGGTATGGAACCCAAAAATCCAAAAAATTAGAAAAAGTCCTAAAAAATGGTTACTTAGGCGAAAACCGAGGCATCTTGGTGACAACAAAAAAATAAAAAGGCAAAGAAATCCAAAAAATCAGAAAAAGGATCAAAAATTGTCCTATAGTGAAAACCGCCGGTGGCACTTTGGGCAAGTACCTTGAGTGAAAACACGGCAAAAGCGCCTTGCGTAAATAAGCACTTTCCATCCACCGGATCTATATGGCTTGTTCGACATCATCCCTCCATTATCCATCGCATTCAGGTCTTCATCCATCACTCATCCACTCGCATCCGCACCATAGCTTGGTCCTGTGTTCGTATCATGATCCCTCCTAGTACTGCTCGGCCCATCCTCAAGGTCAGTTTGTCCTACCCATCCTCAAGGTCAGTTTGTCCTACCTTTATCGAGGTAGTCTATGGCATCACGTTGGGGGCACATTCTCATCGGATCGGATTCGTGTATGATCTTAAAATCCTCAAATTAGAAAATCCAAAAACATCAGAAAATCAAGAAAATCCAAAAACATCAAAACATATCAAAATCCAAGAACAGGTCAAAAAGTCAGTCAAAAAGTCAAAAACAGAGTCGTCATGTTGAACTACGTCATCTCTGAGCTTGAACGTAGGCAAGGTTGATCTTTGATCATCCCCTGAGACATTTAGGTCAGTCCTATAGGAGTCTGTCATAATAAACTAGCATCTCATCATGTATATCGTCATCTGTAAAGTGGTCAAGTCGTTAGTCGAACTACGTGGTCTCTGCGTATATAGCGTAGGAAAGGCTAGTCTGTTGACCAGCCCTCGAGACCCCTAAGATAGGTCTTTAGGTTAGAATCTTGGTCAAAATCTCAGAAAATCCCAAAAACATTGAAAAATCAAAAAATAAAAACATTTGTAAAATCTCAAAAAATACCAAAAACAGCCTCAAAACATTACAAAACATCAAAAACATCCAAAAAACTTGAAAAAATCCATCCGTCTCATCTCGCTTGCACCCGCAATAAAACACCACTCACAATAAATTGATCGTCATCCTCAACCTTTGGTAAAACAATCGAAAAACAAGTCTAGCAGATTAAAAGTGAAAACTCAAAACGTCAAGTCTTAAGTTTAAGTCAGTACGTAAACGGGTTGGTCATCTCTTCGCATCGGTAACACAACATCTGAATTGGTCCCATATCAATCATCCCATATAAACGAAATGACGTGCCGCCATCCACTAACATGTCCTAGGATGAATCCTTCCTACAATGGGCATTATCTTTTGGCAATAAGTTTCAGTTATCATCTTAGAAAACAAATCCTCTTTCCATTAGCGGTATTGAAGAGCATCAATTTGTTTGTTTACTTGGTCTTTATCTTTTGACTTATCTTATTTTGCACTCATTCCAAGGACGTCTCGATGATATCCCAAAACGGAGGATTTAGAGAAATAGGAATGGGGCAACGATCATTATCTTTTGTCTGCTGTGCTTGTTGGACATTCTTGTAATATAACCTCGACGAATACTTGCTTTGCTAGGTATGTATGGAAGAGGTCTAGGGCAACTTTTTGACTATTACAGGGATAGGTTTACCTTTCTGTGTTTTGGTCCGAGGTTTCTGAAACTTTTGAAATACATCCTAGCAAGGTTTCCGTATGTCAGGTGTGAACAAGAATACTCCTATCTGATTGTCAAGTCAAAGTCCATCACACTAGGTACAACGCCATCCTGGTTTTCTATACCTTGATGCATCGTACCACATGTGTTATCAAACATAAGAAAATTTGGCCCTTTTAAAATCCCAATTCCTCGGCAAGAAATCATCATCATCATCATCATCTGCATTTGCATCATCTTGTGTCTTGTTGAAATGACTTCTTCTTTTCTTACTAACCTCACTAACAAAGTACTATGACAGTTGATCATCATCACCGTCATCATCATTGATCCTGTATCCACAAATCATTAGCATATTGCATAAGCATATCATATAGAAATCATACGCATTGCATAAGCATATCATATAGGAAACATCGCATTTTTTATCATCATATAAATAGGTTATCATAAACATTCTTCATAAATAGGTGCATCCATGACATTGCATTTCACTCAATTCATTGCATCGCATAGCATTCATTTTCATTTTATAACCATTTCATATTACCATCTAAATCATCACATAGCATCTACAAAAGCATTCCATAATCATTTTTGCATAATCATAAGCAATAGGTATATAAACATTTAATTTATTAGGCATACATACTTGCATAACATCATATCATATCACCACTTTTTACGTTCACATCACATTACACATATCATTTTGCATTAACACATCATTTGCATACATCATTGATCATATTAAAATCGATATCACATATTGCATTAGCATAAAATAAATCATCATATAGTTAACATCATTGCACATCATATCATAGGTGAACATAATATAGATTTGTTAATCATAACGCATACATCATTAGAAATAAATGCATCAATAAAAAATCATTGCAAAGAATATAGAAATAAACCATTCATGCATAAAGGAGAACACAATACATCACATCAAAATTGGCTCATATATATCATATCATCAATGTCACTGTCATAGTACAAAGAATAAATCGAATCACTGTACATATATGTCAATCAGTACAAAACGCCCATTCGGCTATCAAAAATGAGCCCATAAGGCACAAAAAGTGTGTATCATCTGGATTAGGCCCAAACTCTATGGATGCTGCCCTCACCCCTGTCACCGTGACCCTTTGGTGGTCTTTGGCTGGCCTGCTCTGAGTACTCTGGGACCCAATCTACTCTAGGTATGGTGTCATGGTAAGCCCAATGGTAGTACTCTATCTCTCGGATAGCATCCCTGTAAGATCGTACTAGCACTGTACCTTGGGAGGAGGAGGCTATCATACTCTCGATCTACTACGTGCGGCCTAGCTCTATGGCTACCTATAACTCTGCAACCTATCTCTGCTGCACAGCCTGATCCCTCTCTGCTCTGAGCTGCTCTCTCTTAGCCCTCGCCTGATCTCTCTCCGCGGTCACTGCCTGAACCTGGGCCCGCAGCTATGCAATTAGTGCATCCTGACCGTCTGCCTGTCCCTGTGGCTATACCTGTGGCTGCACGCAAACCTGATCCTCACCCTCAGCTCGTGGTGGTGGGACTAGCAGCTCCTGCTGCTGATCCTGCATATGGACGTCCCTGTGACCTGGTGGGACTGGGGGCACCAATGGTTGATCCTATCAAATCTGGACCCTCGGTCCTCGCCCTTGTCCTCTCCCTCTGCCTTTGACCCTGTGCACCTCTGGATCCTTGCCTGGAATGGTCAACCGGAGAGGAGGTCAGAACCAGTCTCTGTAGGCCTATGTGGTCCCTGGATTTTCCAAGCCCTGGTCATAAGCCCACGGTCGGGCTACCAACTGTCAAAAGTTTTCAACTACCTCAGAGGTAGGAATACTGGGCCCCCATGACACCTGTGTCATGCTACGTGCAAATACGGCTACATAGTCGTTATCAGGCCGATCCTGCGGCTCTCCGAACTGACGTTGTACGCACCCAGACAGGTACCTCTCAATCATCATGTGCTCCCGCCCGTGCACATATCGATCCTGGCGGCAGTAAAAGAGTTGAGCAGCATCATCAGCCCATCCGAGCCAACCAAGGTATGGACGCCAAGTAAAGATAAACATCTCATCTAGGACCCGCCTCCAGCAGGGGATCCCATGCTCGTCAGTGTGTGTGAAGGACACACCGCCTCTGTATAGTGCCACAAAGGCATCCTCTTCCCCCATTGGAACTGGAACAATGCATGGATGTAGCACAGAAATGTGCTCCCATGCCCAAACATGAAGAAGTGTCACTCCGGCCCACGACACTCTACCATCCATGTATACATACTCGTGCAGATCTCTGTAGAGTGAAGCCAAAAGGAAAGGCCCCCATGCAAACCGAACTAGCCTATCTTGGACCATCCGCTCCCAACAATAACCCTAGCCGGGACTAAAATATCACCCTCGCCGGTCTGGGGCAACCAAACCTGAAATGATCGCTGCAACCACTCACCAGAAGGGAGGTGCTATAACTCTGTATCTCTCCAGCTTGATCTGACCCTCGCAATAGATAATGTCTCATGTGGCGAGGGCTCTGATACAACACTTGCGTCCCTCCTCCATATCATAGATCACCCGTCGACCATGAATAGGATATCGAAGAATGCGCCAAACATCCTCCAAGGTGATGGTGGCCTCGTCGGTGGGAAGATGAAATGATGATGTCTCACTGTGCCACCTCTCGGCCAGTGCTGACAACATCCCTAGGTGTGTGTGCACGGGCACCGCGTACACAATATGCCATAATCCTGTAGCTCCCAGTCAATCCTGGTCCCTGTCACTTAGATCCCGTAAAACGCTCGCCAAGTCTCGTGACCGATGCTCCTGAGAATAGAGCTCCCTAGGCTCGTCCTGCATAAAGGAAAAATCAGCGTGTTAAATTTTTTAAAAAAATCCTGGCCTAACGCCTAAACTTCGTTCCCAATCTAGCTTTGTGGGCGGCTTCGCAGCTTTGAGTTCAGCTTCAAACTCTTCCGCTACGTGAGCCCAAAAATGAGCCAAATGGCCAAGTGGACACTTCTTTATCCCCCAAAGATCACAATTTTCACAAAAGGGTGTTGCCGCTGCACTTTAACTAAAACCACCCACCGGAGCCCAAGCCCAACGGCGGAGTTTCTAAACTCCAAACTGTACCGCTGCAGCACTAAATAGCACTAGTGCGGTGCAAAATGGCCTGGCGCGATGTAGTTCAAATTTCGAGCGACACTATAATAGCGCCACTAGAGGCGAGCTCATCTTTTAAAGGGCTAATTAATGCATTAAATGAAAAAATGAAGCTTCAGTTAGGGTCACATACCGGTGCACCGATGCCAGGTGGCCGCTAGTAGGTTCGAACTCGGTCTAAAATG
Organism: Sequoia sempervirens; assembly: GCA_007258455.2. Classification (NCBI taxonomy): domain Eukaryota; kingdom Viridiplantae; phylum Streptophyta; class Pinopsida; order Cupressales; family Cupressaceae; genus Sequoia; species Sequoia sempervirens. The sequence goes on along the minus strand of VDFB02116488.1, from coordinate 13,324 downwards.
TGTAGGAAGCTTAATAATACCATATCACGTGAGGGGTCGAGCTCAAACTTCAAGTCTCAGTGGAGTCAGGTGGTGAAATGACTTGAAAGTGACCCCTCGGGCCCCTGTTAAGCCTAAAAATTAGGGTTTTTAACCCTAATTAGCTGCCCTGCTAGGATTTTTGACCCCCAAACCTATTTTGTCCATTCGAGGCTTGTTTTTCATCGTTTTATTGCGTTTAGACACATTTTTAGCCTCCCAGACCCCTTTTAGATTTGTCAAGTACTTGGTCACTTTTTTTTTGCGAGATCACCCAAAAAAATTAAAACTTTTGTCTAATCTCTCGAGGGGGCATTATATTGGCACATTCTCTTCCGCCAGGTAGCAGTGGGGCAAGTTTTTAAATATCAAATTTTTTTTGGCTTTGATTGAGATCGTTTATTCTTTGAACCAACGCAATGTAAGTGCATTGCTTCAAAGAGGGCAAATGTAACACTTGAAATATAGCATCATTGACATCGTGCATTCGATCTTGACTTACTAACATCACTTCTTCCTAAATCATCCCTCGGCCTAACCGTTTAATCAAATTCCCCTATCTGATTAAATTCATCAATGTTCATCCCTTAATCGAATAAACCATTTTATCTAATTAAGTCAATCTCTTTGTTAATTAAATCAATCCATCTGATCTAATTATCCCTATTTAATTAAATAATCAATTTATTTGATTAAATCTCTAAAGTCTGTCCATTAAATTAAATAAATTAAAACCTTATTTGATTTAATCTAACACCATCCCTTTTAATTAAATAAATCAAAATCCTTATTTAATTAGCCTCTTATCATATTCCCCTCTTATTTGATTTAAATAAACCCATAAATCTAAGTCAAATAGGTCACATCATCAAACGTCTTGTTAAATTAATTAACCCTTGATTAATTTAACCTCATCTCATGTCACATCCTCTAGATAATGTAAGTTGCACATGAAAATAGATTTAATTCATTTATTAAATCTCTATTTTCCTCACAAGGCATCTTTTGGAATATTCTCTCAATTTGAATTCAAAAATTCCAAGTCAACATGTACATCCAACAAGGCAATAAATTCATCTTACATGTCCTTTTCCTTGAGCCAAGTGGCATTTATTGCATTTTCCCTTCCCTCTTGCATGTCATTTCAAAAAAATTGAATTTCAAATATTGGCATTTATTAGCACAAACCCCAAATCTTGCACATCTATCATCCATTCATAGCTTGACAAATGGTACCATATCATTGGATGAATGTTAGTCCCACATTGCTCAAATTTGGACATTCATCCATCTTGAAATCCTATAAATAAAATGCTCATATCCTCATTTGATCATCCACAATCCAAGCAAAGTTACCATGCTCAAATATCTTTTGAAATCTGTTCATTATCATTGAGTCATAGCTAGGTTTTGCAAATTTTGGCTTGGAGTTCTCATCTTTCATCAAAGTGGATCAATATCATCTTCAACATTCAAAGCTTGCATATTAGGAATTGGGAGAGGGCCAATTTTCACATCAAATTGGCACCAATTCCCCCATGGGATCATGAGTTTGCACATTTAAATTAGGATTCAATCTAGCTTTGTCATTTACATTGTGTTTTTCATTGTTTTCTTTCCTATTTTGAATTTGTAAATGGATTTCATAGGGAATCCTTGTTTTAGCTTGCAATTCCTTGTTTAACTTGTTTACTCATGTTGTTTTGCGTACTAGGAGAGGGTTCGCACATTTGGCTAGGGAGGAGGCTGGATATCATTAATAAGGAGGACTGGAGTTTACTATGTTTTGTGAAGTACATCGAATAAGAAGATAGTTTTCTACTCCAAGAACTCCTCAATAGAATGAAGTTGTTGAAAGGAAGAATATAATAGTTCAAGAGGCTACTAGATCAATGATTACTAAGGGTGTTTTATGAAAGTTTACTGGAGAGAAGCTATTCATACTTTTGTGTATGTATTGAATCGAGTTTAAGCATGAGAAAATAGTATAAAGAGCCCCTATGATCTATGGTTTGGAAGAATTCCTACTGTTAAGTATTTCAAAGTATTCAAAAGAAAATGTCATATCAGAAGAGATGAAGAGAATTTAGGTAAGTTTGATGTAAGAAGTGATGAAGGAATTTTTTTTGGATATTCTACTAAAATTAAATCCTACATATGTTTCAATAAAAGACTGAGAAAGATTGTAGAAAGTGCAAATGTCAAGGTTGATGAGATAATGAAGAATTCAATTGACATTGATGGATATGTATCTGATGAACCTGATTGTGTAAGAATTGAAGATATTGTGGAAGAATAATAAAAGGGTGAGCAAGAGAAGCAGAATGAATGGAATGAAAGAGAAGAAGAAGCTCTGGTAGTTTCACCTAAGACACCTAGATATGTGCAAAAGAATCATTAAGAAAGTAAAATTATTGGAGATAAGGCTAAAGGAGTATTAACTACTGCTAAAGTAAATCTATGTTTTTTTTTTAGATTGAACCGAAGACTGTAAGTGAAGCATGTAAAGATGAAAATTGGATGGAATCCATGAAAGAAGAACCTATGCATATTGAGAATAATCAAACTTGGGAATTGGTCCCAAGACTGGTAGATAAAAACATTATTGGATCAAAGTGGGTATTCAGAAATAAGTTGAATGAGAATGGAGAAGTGGTTAGAAACAAAGCAAGGCTTGTGTGTAAAGGTTACTCACAAGTAGAAGGCATATATTTTTAGGAAAATTTTGCTCTGGTAGGAAGAATGGAAGCTATAAGGATGTTCTTAGCATTTTCTACTCATAAATACTTCAAGTTCTATCAGATGGATGTCAAGTCAGCATTTTTGAATGGTGAGCTAGAAGAAGAGGTTTACATGGAACAACAAGAAGGATTTCAGTTGTCAAATCAACTGGATATGGTGTGCAGATTGAAGAAAGCCTTATATGGAAGGTTAGATAGGTATTTGATTCAGAAAGGTTTCAAAAAAGGTATGATTTATAGTAATTTGTATTTTAAGATTAAAAATGATAAAATATTGATTTTAGTTGTATATGTTGTTGACATTGTTTTTAGAGGAAATGGAATTATGTGGAAGATTTTTGCAAAAGAGATGTAGAAATAATTTGAAATGTCTATGTTTGGAGAGATGAATTTCTTTCTTGGGCTACAAATTAATCAAACAAATAAAGGAATTCTTATTTCATAGTCTAAATATGTGAAAGAGATGTTGAAGAAGTTTGTGATGGAAGGTTCCAAACCGGTATGTACTCCTATGGTGACTGGTTGCAAATTGGGTAAAGATGATGATTCACCTAAGGCTGATCAGAGCAAGTATAGATCTATGATTGGTGGACCATTGCATTTGACTACTACTAGACCAAATATTATGCATGTTGTCTATCTTGTGGCTAGATTTCAAGAAGATCCTAAGGAAACACATGTTGTTAAAAGAATATTTAGATATTTGAATGACACTCTAGATTATGGATTATGGTATCCTATAGATACTAATTTTACTCTAAGTGCCTATACAAATGCATATTGGGTTGGATATGTAGATGAAAGAAAGAGTACAACTGGTGGTGCATTATTTCTTGGTTGTAGATTGGTGGCATGGTTGAGTAAAAAAAGAGATTCAGTCTCCTTGTCTACTGCTGAAGATGAATATATTGTTGATGCATCTTGTTGTACACAAGTTCTATGGATGAAAAAAACATTGAAAGATATCATAGTGGTGTATGATGATTCTATTTCTATCTTTTGTGATAATACAAGTGCAATTAACATTTCAAATAATCCTGTGATGCACTCAAGGATGAAGCATATATCTATCAGGTATCATTTCTTGAGAGAAAAGTTCATGGAGAATGAAGTAAAGCTTGAGTATGTTCCAACGAAGGATCAAATTCCTGATATATATACTAAGGCTCTTCTTAAAGATAATTTTGAGTATCTCTGGGAGAAGTTAGGGATCATTACCCCTCCTCTCTTGAACTAGATGCATATGGAGATGCATCAATTTGATGGATCTATGGATCTATCTTTCTTCTGGAATGATGTTTTGGTGGCTACCTCTAAGGGCGAGTAGGTAGTTTCAGGTGTTGTCATTAAGAGTATTTTTTTTTATGTCAAAGGGGAAATCAATGTAAAATGTCTTTTTCCTTTGTCATTTATGTCAAATGGGGAGAGGAAGCATGTGAAAAATGAGAGAAAGCATGTGAAAAGAAAAGAGAGAGGAAGAAAACAAACAAAAGAGGGAGAATATAAAAGACTATCTACTAAGGGGGAGAAACAAAAAGGAACTGTAGACATCGAAATCTGGTTTAAGCCTACGACTTCAATATTCTTCATAATTCCTATTCTTCATGGTCATGATTAAATAATCTTAATTATTTAATTAATTCATCTTAACATTAATTCTTCTATTGATTAAATAATCTTAATTATTTAATTAATTATCTTCTATTAATTAAATAATCTTACCATTTAATTAATTCACACTTTCTTTTTATTCTATCCTGATTAATTAAATAAATGCTTTTTATTTAATTATGTGACTAATTAACCTTATCCTTTTCTATCAAATTAAATAAATTCTTATTTAATTTACTCTTTATCATACTCAACTCTTAATTAAATAAATTCTTTATTTATTTAATTATCTACTTTAAAATCCCTTTTCATCACTTTAACAAATAAATCTTATTTTTATTTAATTATTCTTCAACATCAAATCTTGAATTAAATAAATTATTTAATTCACAGCGAATTCTATTTTAACGATTCCTTCATTTAGATAATTGTGCAAATTATCTAAGTATTCACTCTTACTCGATTTGACTCAACTCAAAGATCTATTTTAATCGCTCAGTTAACTCTTGATTTAATGTTTGAGTGGCGTTCTCGAGTAATCTCTTCGTCAAATCATTCAATTGTCCAGTTCTAACTCATTTGCATGTACATGGATATTAATTAAATATTCTTATTTAATTAATTAAACCTTGTGCTGCATTCAAACAAGAGTTGCTTTAATCAATCTTCATCTTTGGACATTATTAATTCTTATAATATCATTAAACTCCTGAAGCGACAAATCATTTATTTAATCTTAATTTATTTAAATTCAGGCCACCCGTGTCACTACTAATGTAAGACAAATGCATGTCTAATCAATCAATCTCAACAGTTCGTTGATCTTTCAATCCTAGCCTGTTGTTTGAATTATCAATTTTCTATAAATTGATCTGGTCTTCATCATTCTAATCTCTCTCAAAATCATGTATCTCTCTCGAAATAATATGACTTTTGTGAGCACCTATCTTGAATCTTCGATGTTTTGCTAAATCACTATCTTAGGCTATACTTGCACGAACTTACGAGAAATCTGAGGGAAATTATACTACACAAGCAAAATGGAGAAGGGCAATCGAGATGAATCATGGAAATACGTAGAAATTTGGTGAGATTGTTCAATTTATTATGTTTTGATTTCCTTTGTTCTTTGTTGCTTAGCATTAGATTGCATTTAGATTTAGATTGCATGCTTGCTCTTGATCTATTTCTTTCTGCACTTTCTAGACGTTACATTTGGTGAACCCGACGTGAAGACACCATCTTCGCGTATCCATAGACTTTTATTTTTATTTTTGTAGGTTTTTCATATGGAACGACACATTAGCTTGACGAAACGCCGCAATTGAAATTTATCGACGCATCAGTTTGACGAAGTGATGCAATTGATTTTCTGAACCGCATTTGAAACAAGAAACAACACGTTTGAAAAACCACGACGCATCTGTAACATCTTGAATCGCAACTGACTGGTAAATACCAAGACGCAATTGCAGAGAAAATCAACGCATCTGACTGGTAACTTTTTGTTTTTTTGGTTTCAAAAATCTGAAGTTTTCAATTGATTTGTGTGTTACTAATATCAGATTTTTCAGCGTGTGGGATTTTTGTTTTTGGAGTTAACGAGTTTTTACAGGATGATTGACGAAGATAATACTTGAAACTACTCATGAATCTTTCTGTAGAACGCATGTCAAAGACCTTAGTTAAATTTTTGAAACAGATTTTTTGGTATTGTAGCAAATCTTTCGTTTGGTTTAAAAATTAACAAGTGTTTACTGTGTTTGGTGCGAAGCAATATCCGTAATTACCCTCACGATTTGGTACATCAAGTATCCTTCTTGCGATCCGGTGAGATCCTAGGTGTAAGAGAACGGTTACCAACTCTGTGAACTTGGGCCTCGCTCGTGGAAAAAGTACTTCACCCCAGATTTTACTCGTGACCGTAGCACTAACCCGGACTTTACCGCAGATATATAAAGTGGGTTCTTAAAACCTAAGAATCACGAGTGTGGTTCTGACGAGATGGATCCGATAGGGGACTCACGCCGTATGGATCACACCCCACGAACGGAATGCCCGAATTAAATACCCTTTGTTGTAGAGACCAACCTATTTGTGGTCGTTGCTTGGTATTAGTGCAGGGTACAGTATCATGCCCGAAGATACTCACTACTGATCCCCTTTAGTAGAGATAGCAGTTCTTGGGAGGTCATTGCCCAAAGAATTCAGAATTGGTGTGCTCAAAAGACGCTTAATGAGCCGTGGAGGAGCCAATGCCACCAAATTTCTAAGCTATTTTCTCTCGAGAAGTAAAGGTGTTTATCACCAATCCGGGGTATTTCGGTGGGCTTTACCAAGTATACAAACCCTAGGCCTTTTGGCCTATTAGGATGTGCTTGTCTATTGTCAATTTAAACGTTCTTTGAGTCTAAAATCAAACTAAAAACACTTTGTCTTATGATTGTTCTTGTTTGCCAGAATTTGATCACGGAAAACAGAGTCATTTTTAAATCTTAGGTCACTGAAATTCACAGAGAGTCGCAATTGTTCACCAGATAGTCGCAATTGATTTTTAGAGTTGCATCTGTATAACTTCAAGTCGCATCTGTTATTTCGAGTCGCATCTGTTTAGTTTCGAGTCACGTCTGTCTAGTGTAGAGTCACATCTGCTAGTTTAGCTCATAGTTGCTTTGCGAAAAACTGCATGCATTATATTCTGAGTCGCAATTGTCATTACGAGTCGCATCTGTTAGATAGTTAACCACATCTGTCAGAGTCACACATTGAACTTTACCAGAGAAATGCAATTGATTACTAGAAAACCGCAACTGGTAAACTTAACCGCATATGTGAAATCCTGCGATGCATTTGTCTAATTATCAGAAAGTCAGAATTCATGATCACTGTCTAGTCAACACGGTCATATCAGTTTCAGTTGTCTTTCCACAAACAGTCCTTGAACGGAAACAAGAAATGATTTTGCTCAATTTTGCATCCTTTAGGTTCATTTAGTCATTTCCATAGTTGTCCTAATTCAGAGTTTGGTCTCATCTTAGAATACATTTTTTTGTTTAGTTCAAACTTCTAGGAAGGTCACTTTTGCAAACTTTAGAATAGGTCCATCATCTACACTCTAGAAAAATCATAGCGTCAACAAAATTTATCGTTGAACCTGGTCTTATCATTTTATCCTTTATCCTACAGAGAGTCCTCCTAGCTCATCAGTCCAGATATGAAACTCGACTTGTCTTTGATCCTCATCCTACATTGGTTCTTTGACTTAACGAAATTGATGCCTTGGTTAGACTTTAGGTAGTTGGTCCCTTCATCTTGGGTTTATAGAATTGATCACTTTAGGGTCTTGCTTAGACTTTGCATCTTTAGATTGTAGACTAGTGTCATCCTAGAGTATTCCTTATTTTGCATTCAGAAAATCCCAAAAACATAGACTAGAGTCATACTGTCCATAGACGTAGTTTTTGCATTCCTTGCGTATTGGGCTAATCTTACATGGTCAAAACTAGGTCTAAGAGAAGAGAGAGAGAAAAGATGTTGAACCCAAACGAATTCATCAATCCATTTTCTTCAAGACCTCATAAGAATCTATTAGACAAATTCACCACTAGAAACACTCAAGGACATATTGCAGTAGAGGACATAGAGGCTGCCGCACAAGACCTTGAGTTTGCCTCTTTCATAGATGAGTACCTAGCAAATGATCGACAACGATACTTAGCCAAATTGCTAGCTGAAGGCGCTACCTTACCTATAGGATTTGACATTAGCACCTTACAAATTCAACCTACACAAGGGACAAATACCACGACTGCTAGTACTACTATACCTCAGGTCAGCACAACTATGCCATTTGGCACACCTACACAGAGTATGACAGTCCATACATCTCCATTTGGTACATCTAGCATGACATCGGGATTTAATTTCACTATAGGGGCTTCATCATCCACTCCCTTCGGTCCTCTTATTGGGAGTAAAAGACCTAAAATGTCAGCCTCTACACCTTATGTCGATGTCACAAGTACACAGTCAACGACCATACCTCATGCTAGTATCACGAGTACCATACCACAGTCGATGGCCATACCTAGTGCCCAAGTCGCTAGTACTATACCATGGATTACACAAACATGAGGTATTCCCTCTTTCCAATATGGTGATCAAAATCCAATCTCCCAAACTGGTAATCAGAATCCATTCACACAGACTCCGAATCATAATCTGTTCTCTCAGATCAGTGGTCATAATCCATTTACACAGATTCCAAGTCACCAACAATTTATGTAGATTCCGAACCAGAATCCCTTCTTCCATAGTGGTACTCAGAATCCATTTACATAGATCCCAGGTCAACACCAATTTTTGCAAACTCCAGACTAGAACACATTTGCCAACATTTTGAATCCAAACCCACCTCAAATACCAACTTTTAATCAAAACCCATCACGAGACTTTGGATTTCAGAATACATACACGGATCTGCATAATCCCCCTAGCACATCTTTGACTCAAGTTGATGTCTTACAAACACAAATGCAGGCACTGCAAACACTAATGGATAACATGTCGGTGTCAACTAAGAAATAATTTTCAACAAAGGAAATATACCCATTCCCCTTTGATAGATCATTGTATATGACCCCTTTCCCTCATGGATATGTCATACCGAACCTCCCTAAGTACAATGGAAAATGAAATCCAATAGAACATATAAGGGAATTTTCTACCATATGCATATATGTCGCTTATGACCCCACGTATTTTATGAGACTATTTCCAAGAAGTCTTGTAGGCATTGCACTAGAGTGGTTTTCGGGTCTAGATTCTGGCATCAAATCTTGGGGTGAACTGGTTGAGAAATTTGTGGAGCAATTCTCCTTCAACATAGACCACGAGATAAATATAGCAACCTTGTGTCACACAACTCAAGATGAAGGTGAAACATTCATCGCTTTCTTCCAGAGATGGAGGACTATAGATAGCAAGTGTCTTGTCGAGATACCAGAAAAACAAAAAGTTACTATGTTTCAAGAAAACCCTCATGCGAAACTCAGGAGTAACTTAAGGGTACATTGTTGTACATCTTTTTCAGAACTAGTGGAAAAAGGGGTCATAATAGAGAAGGATCTCATTGAAAAGGGCAAACTTAAGACATCAACATCCAATAGAAACCCGATAGTACAAAACACCCCCTGACAGAAACAGATTTTGGTCTCGCAATAAAAATGTCACCAATGATGGGGTAGTTGATGCTAAAACGCTACAAGTAGGACCACTCATCACATTACAAGGACCTCATACTTTTGCCAACACACTCAATGTTGTCAATCAACCTCCTAACATGGTCCAAAATACTCAACGTCCACAACAACAAAGGAGATTTCAAAAACATGAGTTCACTCCCTTAGGGGAACCCATTGAGTCTGTATTCAAACAACTATTACAACATAATCTTATACAGCTGTAGGAACCAAGACAATACAATCCAGGTCAATTTAAACCAACTTGGTGGGATGATAATTCCTTTTGTGATTATCAGAGAACTAAGGGACATAACCTACAAAACTGTCGACAACTGAAGAATATCATACAAGATCTTGTCGAAAGGAGAATTATCGAAGTTGGTGGACAGAAACCAAAGTCATCAAACACTAATGATCAAGTCTTTTTTGATCCACTACATGACCATGGAAAAGGAACTGTTCCCAATTTGAGTACTAAGACCAATATGTCAGCCAATTATGCGAGTATCAAGCATGATTATAATAGTGGCAAAATCATTCATTGCCTTCGTGTCGCCGATGAGAATATTAATACCATTACTATCAATACAAATCCTGAGTGCACAGTCAATACTCATCGTACTAAGATCACTATCCAAGGCCCTCCATCGTAACAAACACCACAGCCTTCCAAGTTACAATATAACCTCCTTGACCAGTTGGGGAAGACCCTAGCCCAAATCTCAATCTTGGAATTATTGTGTATTTCCCCTGAGCATCGATCTATTCTCGATAAGGTTTTACAAAACACCACGGTCCCTAATGATCTTGATGTCAATCGTTTCTAGGAAATGGTGGGCTATTTGACCAATAATCACCATGCTACATTCTCTGAACAAGACTATGCAACTGAAAAGACGAACCATAACGATCCTTTACATCTCGAAGTCCTTGTTGATGATACCAAAATTAGACGAGATTTGGTAGACGGAGGAGCAGGGTTAAATCTATGCACTTTAAAACTAATTAAGGCATTAGGTATCTCAAAAGCATGTGTAGACACGACCAAAAGTATTGTCATTAAAGCTTATGATGATGAGGAATGAAAATCAAAGGGGGTGGTAACACTTCCTATCAGAATTGGTCCTGCGGTAATGGAGACAAAGTTCCAGGTCTTGGATCTCACCCTCCCTTATAACCTTCTACTAGGTAGACCATGGATTCATGCCATGAAGGTGGTCCCTTCCACGTATCATTAGTGTCTTAAATTTCCTTACAATGGCACGAAAATAACTATAGATGGTGATCCTGATCCATTTCAATATTGCACCAATCTAAAAGAGATCCCCCAACGTCAAGTGCCAGTGAACCAAGAGGCTTCATCGTCCAATCCATCTTCCTATGTTGATCCATCCACACTCACTCGAACATCTATTTCACCCTCAATTCCTACCACTCCTAGGGTTGAGATCCAAGACAAGGGTTGTGGAGAGTATTACATGATGACATCTTATTGTGTTAGTCATTTGATTCCTCCTTAGTCATATGGTTTACCTACATCAGATAGGGGACACTCTATGGTCACTATACATGTTCCTCCTACAACAACTTTCATTAAATGGGGAGAATTAAGCAAAGAGGCCGTAAATACAAAAGATGTCACCCCCTGGCTGTATAGAGAAGATGATGAAGGACCTCTTTTGCTTGCTCACATTCCTACATATCTATATGTAAAGGGTTTCAAAATCATGTAGAGCAAGGGATATGATGGACATAGTGGTTTAGGCTTAAACCAAGATGGGAGGATTGAACCAATATTTGTTTCTCAGTGGCCAAAAGGCATGGTGGGTTTCAACTGATTCAAATTGGTGTTCCTAGTACCACATCACCCTTAATTGAGGAAGTAAGTGCTTCGGAAGATATTAAGACATCTCATGAACCAGTGGACCAATATCATTGTGACTCCCCCAACTTTAATGAATATGAGTGGGATTCCCTATCCTCTACTTCTTCCATGGACCTTGACAAGTTATTTGGAGACCTTGACTTGATGTTAAGTTCCTCACCAAATCCATTGAATTCATGTCCACCAAAGAAAATGACAAAAGAGGAATGGTTTAAACACTACTATTGGGAATCACTTGATCCCACCTCTTGGCAACCTGAGCCATCTGTTTCAGATAGTCAAACCTTGGCATTAGGCCCACCTATCAATCTACCTAGATCCAAACCTAAGAGAAAAAAGGACCTAGTACAAGAATTTTTTGACCACATGAATAACTCAATCTTTACCTTGACCCCATTAAACTTTGATAACTCCAACAATGACATGCCCTTAGTTTATCCCCAACCCATTGATTGGGACCAACAAGACACACCCGTCTTAGACGTTTTTGAGAACGACGAAGCAATTGTTGAGTTCCTGGGATTACGAGAAGGCATACCTAATGGTGATCATAAGGTCGGTTTTACCATTGAATTGGACAACAAAGCATATTTTGGGGAATCTATTCAACCCTCCAGTCACAAAAATGAGAAAAAGAATAAACAAGATAAAAGGGATGAGTCTCTAGGTGAAAACCGAAAGGCACCTTTAGACAATGAAAAAGTAAAATGAAAGGACGCATCTGAAGGTGAAAACCTTTCTGAAGCACCTAAGGATGGAGGTTTGAACATTCTCCCCATTGCACAGGAAAAGTCACCCATGCTCGTGGAAGAATCGGTGGAAGTCAATATAGGCACAAAAGAGCATCCTCGACTGGTTTATTTTGCAGTGTCATTGACAACAGAAGAGCAGCCAGAGTTCCACAATTTCTTTGCACAGAGACAGATAAATTTTGCCTGGTCATATGCAGACATGTCGGGGTTGGATCCTAAACTTGTGCTACATCATTTTCCCTTACAACCAGGGGCCAAACCAGTAAAACAAAAATTGAGAAAAATGCGCCCACAGATTGCTTTGTTAGTCAAGGTAGAACTCAAGTAACTCTTAGACGTTGGTTTCATTAGATCTATCGACTATGCAGATTGGATTTCCAATCTAGTACCGGTCACTAAACCAACTGGGGGCATCTGCATCTACACTGATTTTAGAGATATCAACAAGGCTTGTCCTAAGGATGACTTCCATTTGCCTAACATAGACATGATAGTTGATATGACAACGAGATATGAGATGTTGTCCCTTATGGATGGATTTTCAGGATATAACCAGATTAGAATTGCAACTGAAGACCAACCTAAGACAACTTTCACTTGTCCTTGGGGAACGTATTGTTGGAATGTTATGACCTTCAGACTCAAGAATGATGGAGCAACCTATCAACGTGCCATGACTACCATCTTTCATGATCTAGTTCATACTCTTATGGAAGATTATGTCAATGATCTTACTGTAAAATCCAAGACAAGGGAAAAAAATTTACAAGTTTTAGACAAGATATTTCAAAGGCTAGAGAAGTATAAAGTGAGACTCAATCCAAAGAAATGTGTGTTTGGAGTCAAGTCAGGAAATTTGTTAGGCTATATCATTTCCAGACGAGGCATTGAAGTGGATCTGGCTAAGGTGAAAGCAATCATAGACATGCCTCCACCCACAAATCTCAGTCAACTAAGGACACTACAAGGAAGACTGCAATCCATCAGAAGATTTATAGTGCAGTTAGCAGATAAGACACATCATTTTCAACATCTACTTAAGAAAGGAGTACCCTTTGCATGGACAGCTAGGTG
>VDFB02116487.1:0-23382 GCA_007258455.2 Sequoia sempervirens | reverse complement strand
AAAACAAGAGTCCATTCAGGCTGCAGATAAATTCAGGATCAGAATATTCAATATCATTAATGAGTGAGATTCAAGTGAAAACCATCCAACAGGGAAGGAGCAGATCTAAGTAAAATGGTAACACCACCGCAAATATGTATGCCAAACTTTTATCAGATGTCAAACATATGAATTGTCTATGCAGCCATCAGACTGTACATTTGACCATATTTATTAATTTATTGAAAATTAGAATACAATGCGTTTTTTATTTTCAATTAATTAATAAATACAGTCAAAATGAACCCTGGTGACTGGATAGACATTGCCCTAAACATAGATCACTTGAAGATTATTTTCGTGTAGATAACTGAGAGAGAACATAACGCAGTTCATCCTCTGGAAAGTGAAGGCAGAGAAGACAAATAAAAAGAAAGGCAAATTTTATTCATTGCTTAATCGATTACAAGTGCCTCTATTTATAGATGTCTCAGAACCATCTGCAATTCTGTATATTCAAAGCACATGCGTGGAAAATAGACTGAACGTCCGTGGAAGAAGATTCTGTTTTAAATGCTGAGTTTAATCGGTTGGGAGAAACTTCTATATTAAATGCTTAGTCGATTCAAAACCTAATGTTAATGCACAAAATTAGAAATTATTTTATTGCGAATCTTAAAGTTCCTTTGAAATATTTTCTATTGAAATGGTTTAGAAACTAGATCAATAGCAAGCTAGAGGAACTAAATCTTAAAGTTCCATACAGTAAGCATTTAGTCCTCCTTTCTTTTTTATTTTCTGTATGCTTGTCTTTTATGCTGTATAATGGTTGCTATTGCTAGCTTGCAGGGACTAAATCTGCATTGCAGCACTTGTTTTCAATAGAAAATATTTAGACTAGAGTGTCAAGTCCAATGCAATTTGAGAAAATGGTGCCTTGTCATCTACACTGCTCATAAATTTTTGCCATCCCAGATTCTTTTCATATTTACTCTTTGAGAACAACGTGCAATCACCTTCATTCGGAAGCTTGTTTAAAGTTATCACTTGTGACTTCTCTCTACCTTCAAGTAATAAACCTACATTTGATTGAGGGAGCTTGCATCTCGGCTTTTGAAGTTGCAATCTATATTCTTGCATTTATCAAAAACAAATAAAAACTAATGATTTATTATGAAGCAAATGAAAAGAGAAATGGACAAATTTATATATATTAGAATTTCATTTCTTTATCTCTTACAAATTGGTAACATGTTGTTGTGTTTCTCTTGTATTTCAAAGTTTGCAATGTAGAGCATGTTTCTTGAGGGAGGGAGGTAATGGTTTGTTTTGAATGTGGCATAAGAAATGATCTATGTTCAACCATCAACATTGAATCTTTTTTCCTTTCACTTTTTTCATTCCAAGGACTTCCAAGTTATTGTTGAACAATATTCTCTGAGCTCTCAAATAATTAAAAAAAAATCTAAAATGGTGTATTTTCTTAAGTGATGAATTTCTGGAGAACAAAAAAAAATCAAATATAAAGTATGAAATAAGTAAACATATTGATATAATGATATCAGCTGATATGAGTTCAATCTCTAACAATAGATCTGAATCACATTACATTTCAAATTCTTTCTTTTTATTAATATACATTTAAAATTACCTTTATGTTAAATGACTCTTCATTTTATAATTGTCAATAGTAAAAAGCAATTATTTTTACACATATTTAGAAATGTAAGCTATCTCCAAGATAGGTTAGGATGTGAAACATACCTTGTTCATTCTTACCAAGCTTGATGGTGTTTCCCTACATTTGTACCAAAAATAAAATAAAATTACAATCAGAAAAATAAAATCTCTCATAAAAAATATTGGACAATTAAAAATAATTTAACTGTACTTGCAAATAGCTTTTTAGTTGAGAAAAAGTAAGCCCTTGAACACCCATAAGCTTTACCAATTGCTTGGGGGGTGCCCCTACAAATAGAATACAAACATTATAATAACTCTAGGATTCAAATATATATATATATATAGATGGATGAGATTCAATATGAATGAGATAAATTTATATTATTAAAAAAAAATAGATCAATAGCAAGCTAGAAGGATAATAAAAGAATTGAAGACTACTACAAGCTGTTGCATTGCTCGAAGAAAACTCATATGCAAATCAGTCTCCTATGAATTTTGAACATTAGAGATTTAGTGTATGTCCTCTTGGCTCCTTTCTCTTTTTCATGCTCATCAGAAACACACCCTCTATTTTCTCTTTGTACTCGAGTTCTCTTACCAAAAATAACAATTTCTTGGTTAGTTGTTCCTTTCTCCATTTTCCTCAATTTTTTTCTGCCCCTAAACCATGTAGGAGCGGCATGAATAGAAACAAGGATGAGTTTGAGAATAGAGCGATTGAAATGTATATAAAGGTGAGCATGGCATAAGAAATTTAATTTAGATTTGAGATTTCCTGCCTTACTTATTGTGATTACGAGAAATTTGTATGATTCCTATGTTCTAATTTCGTAATTATTATTATTGGATAAAGCAAATAAGATGCAGTATATTGGAGACCCCGCTATCTAAAAGTTACTATTTGAAAATGGAGCATTAATTCTTCCTTATATTCACATCCTTAGCTTTACAATTGTGATTAGGAAAAGCTTAGGCAATTTTAATGTGAATTCTTAAATTATTAAAATAAATTTAATATACATAAAATTATATTAAATGGTTAAATAATTTATGAATGTATAATTAGTATTGAATGATGGAGGACATCTTCCTACAAACTTATATAACAAAATCTTTATTTTTATTTTTATATTAGAACTTTTATCTTCATTTGAAACTTCTTTTTATATTTATAATATTTATTCTTATGAATAATATTATTAAATATATATGTTTATTAAATTTATTTATAAAAAAATTAATATAAAATAAAAAGTTATTATTATTTTATAAATTAAAAAATATTTTATAATATAATTTCAATTAAATTGTAATCATCAATAATATAGTCTCTTTCTTAATATTTAATTTTAGAAGGAATTGTCATATGCTAGATCTTTTATAATTATAATTATCAATTTATTTGCTACCCTCATTAAATTTAAAAGTGTTATACATTAATAATGAGAAGTCTAAAAAATGAAACTATTATTAAATATAATGAGAAAAAGACATTAAGAATTAAAAATAGATATCTAAGAACACACTCATTATAAGATATGTAAAAAACTACATCTATAATTTATGTAAAATATTGATCTAGGTTTTACTATCTACATGTTGATATTCATAATTGTAGACACATAAAATTGTCTTAGGCTTGCGACTCTTAGATTATTCAACATTGCCCCTTTCATTCTTAATAATTAAATAATTTTTAATTATTTAATTATTTTCTAAAGTCATAATTTTCCTCTATTAATTAAATAATTTTAATTATTTAATTAATTCATTTTATCTTTATTCTCCTCTTGATTAATTAATTAAATTTTATTTATTTAATTACATCACTAATTAAGTCCCCTTTCTTTTTTAAAATTAAATAAATTCTTATTTATTTAATTGAATTGAATTGAGCAACCAATATTCATCCAACAATCAACCTTCAAAACCTTGCATTCTCATGCGTGGAGAAAGCCATGGAGGTCAATCAAGTCTAGCTTGAAAATTGGTTTGCATTTCCTTTGTTTGTGCTTCATGGTGCTTTATAGGGTTTAGTTAATTTGTTGTTTTCAACATACATTAAATCTGAATTTTTCCCTATTTACATTGGTGAACCCGACATATTTTAACACATTTTGATAAATCTTGGAGTTGGATTCTTTTTTTGCAGGTTTTGTTTGATTTTTGTTGCAGGTTTGACATCATTGTGGATAAAGCCCTAGTTTCCAAAGATTCGACCATAACTTTCAAACGGCTATGTATTTTTTCACAAATTTTTTTTTGCAAATTGGAGACAACGTCTAGAGCTTCCATTCCAAAAATCAAATTTTTCAGGGCTGGTTTGATTTTTTTATAAATTTTTTTCTCTTTTTCATAAAAAATTAATTTTGAGAGAAAATTATCAAATTTTTTAGATAGGTTTATATTTCTGGAAAGCTCTCTAAATTTTAATAGGGGTCTGTTCTTTATCTTTCAAATTTGGACACACAATTATTAGTCAAATAACAGATCTTTTAAAATTAGGGTTTCACACATATTTACCTATATCTCACAAACTGTTGCAGATCTGATCATAAATTTTTTTTGCAGATTTGGAATGATAGAATATGACTTCAGTCAAAAAATCAAAATTTTTGAAGTTGTTTTGTATTTTTATAATTTTTTTATGATTGTTCATAAAAAATTAATATTGGGCGCAAAATAGGTTCACCAATGTAAATAGGGAGAAATTTAGATTTAATGTTATTGAAAACAACAAATTAACTAAACCCTATCAAGCACCATGAAGCACAAACTAGAATGAAAATGCAAATAAACGAAGGAAATGCAAACCAATTTTCAAACTAGACTTGATTGACCTCCATGGCTCTTCTCCACCTACATGAGAATGCAAGATTTTGAAGGTTGATTGTTGGATGAATGTTGGTTGCTCAATTCAATAGCATAACATTGACATGGGGATGATAGATGAATGACAATAGATAGAAATGGATGAAAGACTCAAGAATGATTTTGATAGCATAAGGATACTGAAGAATCAACTCCAAATGGCTTCTATGAGAGCTTTATTTATGTAGTATCGTCCGACGGATTGACAGCTGAGATTGATGTCAATAAGATGTCTTAATGGCCAAAATTAAGCCGTAGTATGGACCAGGGTTAGTCAAAAATTAGGCAAATGATAAAGATGAAGGGTTGAGATTGAATTATGAGGATAATTTAATCAAGGGCTGAAATTAAATGAGATGTCAAGATATAAGATTTGATGTGGAAGATAAGATTGGCACGGACAAAGAGGTGATAGGAGAAATTAAATAATAAAAATTATTTAATTTAGGTGGCCAATGAATAATTAAATAATTAAAATAATTATTTAATTATAGAGGAATGTGACAAAAGGAATCATTTTGAATTAAATAACGATTCAATTCAAAATTTGGACCAAATTAAATAAATAAAATTTACTGAATTTTAGCGGAGAGAAGAGGCCAATGAATAATTAAATAATTATTTAATAAATAAAATTTATTAAATAAATCAAGGAGAAAAGATAAATGAATTAATTAAATAATTAAAATTATTTAATTAATAGAAGAATTATGACTTTAGAAAATAATTAGATAATTAAAAATTATTTAATTATTAAGAATGAAAGGGGCAATGTTGAATAATCTAAGAGTTGTAAGCCTAGGACAATTTTATGTGTCTACAATAATAATTAATAAAAATTGATCTAATTAATATCTATGCCTTTACAATAAATAGGTGATTTTATTAAATTTCAAATACTCTCTAACTAGCATACCTATATTTTAAAAATATATGTAAAAATATATGTAAAGTATGTTGAGAGATATCCTTTGCAAGGTGCCTATTTTTAATCAATTGAACCTTAACCCAAATTGAAGCTTAACCCTAACTATAAAGCTATTTGAACAAATCTGAACAAATAGGAGCATGTTCTAAACAAATCCACTGAATCTTGGGAAATATATACCATGTCAAGTCTAGTCTAGCACATACCACTTCTTGTATTTGTATTTGTCCCATATTAAATGGTGAGACCTATCCTTTTGAGCTTCTACAAGTTGACTAATATTCAGAAAAACACAGATATGACAAGTAAGATTCCTGCACAAATGATAACAAAATCTTGTAACCTACATGATTTCATTTTATTCCCGCACAAATGCACACAACCTCTGTACTAAAACAAATTTTCTTTTTTTCCAATTTCCCCATTAACAAGAAAAGCTTTTACATCATTGTCATGAGTTTACAAGCATGTTTAGTGGAGATAATTGTAAGTAAACATCACATATTGCATATATGCTTGCCTATGCTAGAGAGATTGAGTTTGTGGAATATGTGAATAAATATAAATTGCTATTTTAATATTTCTTGTTTTGTCAAGATTTTAACAAAAAAATTAAACATTATATTAAATTGTGCTAATTTTTTTATTGTGTATATACTTTTTAATAAACTTTCAATTTCCAAAATTAATCGACTAATCAATAGACCTCTTTATATCACAATATTCTAATATTAAATTGATATATAGAGAAAAACAATTTTTTTAACTTAATTTAATTATAATATCTTGAATTCTATGAAATCATAAAAAACTGGTAGCTTTTATTCTTATAACTACATTGTCCAATATAAAAATTATTAAATTATATGATGTATTGTATACAAAACAACACTTATTTATCTTAAATCAATTAAAATTATTAAGAAATTAAATTTGAAATCTTCTTTAAAATTTTAATTATTAGGGGAGAGGACCCAATAGTTGTGCACCCTAATTTCGTCCTACATGAAAATTTCAAATCACTCCCAATTTTTTATAGCAGCGTACTTGGCAGGTCTTTTGCTTATAAATTTTGTTTTAGGGCCACATCATCAAAAATTATGCCACATCAACATGCTTTTTGTCAAGATGTCCAAAAAGGCCCAAAATAAAAGTGCTAACAAAACTTGTGCATTCACATCATGGGTAGTTGAGCACTGATGTGCCATCACATGATTGGTTGCTTTTTAGATCAAAGGAATACATTTTGTTTAAGCTAGGGAAATCATGTCACAACTATTGGGCATTATTTAAACAACTACTATCACAACTATTGGGCATTATATAAACAACTACTATCACAACTATTGAGAATTATATAAACAACTACTATCACAACTTTTGAACATTATATCAACAACTAAGTTATCACAACTATTGAAACATGCTCTAATTTTCATATATTTGTCAACATGTAATTGCCATTACGATTTTCACTCTTTAATGCATAATTTGTTTTAGATTTATAAACAATTCATATGGTAAAGAATCTACCATATATTTCAAAAATTTGATTTTTTTTAATTGTTTATAAATTTGAAACAAATTAGACATTAAATAGCCCTTTATCTAACTTCTCATAGTTGAGATTAAAATAGTGATTGGAATAAAATACTATTTGAATTCGTGAGTGGAAATACATATTAATTAATGATTGTATTTTTTCACCATAAACAACTTTATTCCATTAAAAGAATGTATATTTATGATTGTAGTCTTGATAAGATTGTTTTTGGATTGAAATTATACAGAGTGAAATATAAAAGCAAACTTCATCAATAATTTTTAATCTAGAAACAATCTAAAAGGATTTAGATCATGAAAAAATACCAATTTTCAATACAACTTCAAAAACTTGCTTTCACTGGCCTCTCGACCTAATAAGTATAATGAGATAAAAATTTAAATATAATTATGAATAGATTATAATATAAACATAATTATATATATAAATCTCCTCTTCTTTTAAAATTAACCATTAGAATACCTCTAAATATATTTAGACATTATTTATTAAAATGTTTATTTAGATATATTTAAATTCCCTATTTTATGTTCTTAATTCTTATTCCATGACTTATTCTTTTACCATTCTTTCTTAAAATTTTCTCACCTAACTTCTTTCTTTCCTTTTTAATTTTCTTTTTTATATATTTTTTTTTGAAAACCTAAAAAGTTTATTTGTTTCTTACATAAAAGCTTTTAAATTGTAAGTTTCTAATTTCAAAACCATTAGTTGATAAAAGAAAATGAAGGAAGGGGATTTTATTTTCTTTTACTCTAATTAGCTTATTATTTACTCTACTGTAATATTCTCCATGGAAACGGTGATGTATAATCAAAGTAGTGGTTCCAGCAATTAACAAGCTTTCTATATTTTATTTTATTTTTGTGAACAATTACCAAAACTAATACATGATCTTTAAGTAAACTATGATTCAACAACAATAATTTATTTAAAAGAAATTATCAAATGGAGATGAAGGGTGAGGGGAATTTTAAGCATTTAAGTAGAGAACATATCCTCACATTAGTCACTTAATCATCATTTGCTCAAGATGAGTTTTAATAGAGATCAAAACAAATAATAGTGAGTTAATACTCTAAAATAACAAATTCTAATTTTAATTCAATTCTTCGGTAAGTCTAAAACTCGGTGCCTAACCATTTTATTTTATTTTATTTTTATACCCACAATATTGCAATTGATATGCCGAACTAATTGTTTTAGACTCCATTTTAAAATTCATTTTGCACAGTGAATATAAATTAGGGTGAACATTATCAAAAGCAAAAGAACAGCTCAAATTTTCAACCGTAATCGCTATGTTGAGGAGAGTTGGTGCAGCAACAAGACACTTCTAGGCATGGCAGAGGTTGGGAGATGGCATTGCAAGGGCTCTATAGGAGTTTTTTTTTTGTTTTCTCGAAGCAAGAATACAAAATGGAATTATTGTCACCAAAATTTCCTATTTTGAATCTCGCGAAATACTTTAGATAGGGACAATTCAAATACAAGCCTGCAACATTTTTGCTAATTCATATAAAATAATACTATTCACCATTTAAATTAGGTAAAGATTGAGCAAAAGCAACACATGACTCCCGCCTGTCATTTTCAATGCAGCTTCAAAATCCTTCGTTGCTTTCACTGTATAAGCCTCTCGGTAATAATCCCTCTTGGCTTAATTACTTAGCTAAACTTATTTAAAATATTTGAATGAGTTTTAAATTTTCTTGAAAATAAAAATATATAAAATATGTTTAAATTATTTAGAAGGGGGAAAGAACAAATTATTTAAACTTATATTCCTTCTAAAAAATTATCATAACTATCTTTGAAGTGTAATGATTAATCAAGTATCCAAATGTAAAAAGTTACCCATCATATAAAATTACATATCAAATAATAATAACTCTAACAACTAGCAACTAATGTGATGGATAGGCTACAATAATCAACCAAATATCCAAATGCATGAAATTATCCATCACTAGTTGTAGCTTAGGGAAAAACCTAGCTTAGCATATTAGAGCATAAATAAAGTAACCCAAAGCAAAAGAGAAAAAAGATAAGACAAAATAGACTAGAAAAAGTAATAGCCATTCAATGCGTTTGCCAATGTCAAAAGTTAATTACTAGATAGTTTGACAGTTTTGATGGTTGGACAGTGCCTATCATCAGGAAGGACACATCCTAAAAAGGAAAATGACATTTTGACAAGGTCTAAGTCCAAGAAGGACACATCTTGGAGGGACCCATAGAGTGATGAGATTGACATTGTTTTTGGCAATTTGACTGATTTTGACTAGACAATGGATTGGACTATTTTTTCTATTGGTTCAAAATTTAAATGTTGATGAAATGACTGTCTTGCATCTGAGTTTGACTATTTTTGATTTATTTGATTGTCTTGTAGTTCGATGTGACTCTTGAATTTGTTGAAATGACAAAGGGAGTGAATCATGATTTTATTTGGAAATGCCTAAAGGACTGACCTAATGCCTCGAGGGTACATCGACAGATGGCCTTGCCTACATCTAGTCATAGAGGCAACATAGTTCAACAAGGACAAAGGCTGACTGATAGAATGATTGGGTGGATTTTTGTTTAGGGTTGAATTGGATGATGGAGTATCCTTAAACCATTTGATAAGGTTAAACCAAGATGGTGACATAAATGAAAGGATGATAGGTGTGTTGGATCTCAATTGTGTTCATGGCTTATTCATGGTTTGTCCTTGATGACAAAATCACTTTCTTGGTTCTCTTGGTCTGATAGTTCAGATTGGATATCTATGCTTTATCATGATACATATTTGATGACACTTGGCTATTACATATGGTTATTTTTTATGATTCAAATTCATGTTGATGAGAATTCTGGTTCAATGTTATGAATGCTATTTCTTTGCAAATGATTATTTTATTTTGGATTGACAGTGTTGATAAATGTTGATAAGGCTTGGTTCAGGTTTCTTCAGTCAGTATTCACAGCGATAGGGCTCTCTTCAGCTTCAGATTTATGAATTTTTCACTTCACATGTTCAGGTATGTTAATTCATGGTATATGTAGTTATGGTTTTAGCTGGTATGACTTATCATTGATGATCATGGCTCATATTTGGTTCAATGTTTCTATGCATTGCTACATATCAGACAGTTTTCTTATTGCTTCATTTGACTCAGTGGAACTTTTTTTTGAGACATTGTTTTCATTGGTTATCTTTGGAATTATATTTATTTGTTCTTGTCTTATGTAAGAAGTTATTGGCAGCCTTCATTCTTCTATGTTAGCATTATGAGAATCTTTGACTCAAATTAAAGTTTACTTGGTGAAGTCAATAGTTTTCATGCTATATTTGGTGGAAATGATGTGGTCGACATTCCTTAGACAACATATTCTAAATACATAATGATGTTTACCTAAATCATTGTGGGCTTCAAATATTATCTAATTTTTGAAAATGGCATCAAAAGCCTTTGATTCAAATGCTTTGACATTTGGAAAAGTTACGAAAAAATCATGGTTAATGATTTTCATTTGGCTGGGTATGAAACCCTAGCCTCACCGCCGCCATGAAGGATTGTTTCATTGAATTGATTGGTGCTCTCTTGACTCTAGTTGGCTATAATGACTGTGACAAGATAAAAAAATATTTATGGATGCTATGTTTGGTGCACCTCACTGGCTGGAAGCTCGACAGTCGTTGAAGGAAATCATGGGAGCTACAATTCTGACTGGTATTTATGTGTTTTTTTTGCTACTAATCAGGTATCACTTCCAACATTTGATTTTCATGGCAGATATTTGCTTTTTGTTCACATCTAAAAAAGAAAAAAGGATAAGTGGTTTGTGAAGTAAAAGATGGTTTATTTCCATCTGTCACATATTATTTTTTAAATCTGCTCAATAAGGGTATTTGGGAATCTTGCATTACATCTGTCAGAGTATTTGTTTTACCTCAAAATCTTTGTTGAAGGCTCTTAAAAGAAGAATATTCATTTGGCATTGAGGATTTATGAATTTAAGCTGATGGGTAGTCACATTTTTTTGAAAAATCTGTTAGTTACTTTTGAACTCATTTCATTCAATATAGAAATGATGGATTCAACATGTGGGTTTTCTGAAAATAGATTCAAATTTTGTATTATTATGAAAGTTATTGCACTTGATCTAGGTTTTCTTGTAAAACTCTTGCAGTTTGAATAAAAGGCATTGATATATCCTTGGCAAAGTCTATTTCAGCCTCCTATTCATGCGTTCTATTATTCCATCATCTGTAGTCATTTATTCTTTTGGTTCACTTTCTAAAATTGAATGGGGTTTCAGATTCCTTTGACCCCGAATTCTTTGAAGACTTTATTATTGGCAGGCCTATTTGAAATTAAGTATATATACAGTGTTTTGAACACTGTGAGACTTCTTGTTATGATTCTGAGATATTGTTACTGGTTGTATCAAGAAATGAAATGTAAAAGCTCTGTTATACAAAATATTGAAACATGTTGCAAAGCACAATTGTAATTCTTTTCTATTTAATATTTTAAGGATTCAAGAGTTGAATTCTTAGGGTATTAGGTAGATAAGACTATTGAGTTCCTTGAGCTTACTTGAAAATAGAGAGATTCTCTAATATTATTATTGTTCAAAAAATAATTTGAGGGGTTGGTACTCCTTGAGATTGATATCTCTAAATGAGGGGTTTGTGCTCCTTGAGTGGGTGCTAAAAAATTAGCCTATAAGGAATTGTGAATAGTGGATCAAAAAGATTAAGCCTGCAAGGCATTTCAGGAGTGGTTTTTCTTCCCAGTAGGGTTTTCCACTCAAAAAAATCTTGTGTCACTTTGTTCTTGTGTGATTTCTCTACTTTACTATGGTGTTGCTGCTTTGTTTACTATTTGGTTACTACATTTCTCAATCCTGCTTATGAATGATTACATTCAACTAATGAATGCATTAATCATTGAAATATTGAGATCAAATTTGAACAATGTTTTATTTTATGAAAAATGTTTAAATATGTTAAGACACTGATTCACCCCCCCTCTTAGTGTCATTTTCACTCCAACAAGATGGCCTTGGTAAAATATAGGAGACATGAGACTAGTGGAATTGTCAAATGATCTTCAAGGACTATGTCGCATAAGGATAATGAGGTTATGGAAGTAATGCTATGATATTTCATGAATAGTGTATGACCAGAGGATAGACATGTCAATAATTTTCCCAAAGCATGACTTATGTTTGCATGTTTTATGTCAAGACCAAGGTAGGTGGGAAAAATGGATCGAAATGATATGGAGTAAATGGACGAATGTAAATGTCATGATGAAGGCATGGGAGATGAGATGACTTGCCTCCAAGTGTAAAAGTCCACATAGATAATTTCCCATACACATGACACTTGTTTGCCAGGTTTTTATCATGGTACTTATCCAAAGTGCCATAAGAATGGTTTTCACTTTTGGACGAAATTTTTCTCTTTACTATTTTCTTGACTTGTCCTTTTTTTAGTGTCACCAAGATGCTTGTTTGCCAGATTTTCATTAGGGTGACAATTTTTTGTATTTTTCAATTCTTTTGTATTTTTGACATTTCTAGATGGCCTTGATGCTTTAGATAATCACTAGTTGTTCTGAACCCACAAAGGATGCTGATGTAGAGACTAGTGCCATGATATGCCAATAATGACCTTTATGAAATAGTTGCCTTGTTAGGATCATAGTGCTTGCATATAACTGATTGATGTCATTGTGATCCTTTCATCATACTAGATTTGGCCTTATTAGAATACACACATCGCGATAGAGTGCCATGAAACTCCTTATGATAAATATTTACTACCAAGATGTGATGGATTTGTGAAATGGTACTTTTGGACTTTAGGCGAGATGTAGGATTATGACAGATGATGTTAGATGTGGGAGGATTGTCTAGACATTTAGATGAATCACTATTTATTATCCAAACTTGAGAATTTGGATGACGGAGTTTGGATTGTTGATTGGCATAGCATTTGGAACCATGACTTTTAGGTGTCCTACTTGTTGACCATTTTGAAGGGGGTGGAAATTTATTATATGTGGGAGTCCTCTTTTCTTGTGGCTCTGTGCATTTTGATTGAATTTTGAATTTGGAATATTGTATTTGTTTGATCCATTTTTCTTTGGGATCCATTTTAAATTCATTTGTCCACTTGGATTTTTGTTTGATTCAATGGACTTTGACATTTGATTTGTAAGACTTTTGTTTTCGTTGGTTCGGAATGGAAGGTTTTTCCATGTTGGAATGATGATTTATGGTGTGGATGGAAGGGGTGTTGGCAACAACCTTATGACAAGGATTACTCATGCACCTATTTTGATGTTTATATCAGATAAAGTTGCCCTCAATATCGAGGAGGTACCATTAACATCATTAGATTTTATGACTGAGGAATAGCCAAGACCTTGATGTCTATAATTTTCCTGAACTTGTATAGTTACTTCTAGAATTCCTTGCTCATGTATGCTAAGTCCTTTTCCTTGATATTGCATGCTTTGATAGATTCTATTTGCGATGTTGTATTTTTCATTATGGAAGCAAGATGCAAACCCATCATTGTGTATGCAAAAGTTGTTACTTGGAATCTTCTCTTCTGCAAGAAAGCGTGCTCTGATAAAAGTGGATAATCCTAGTTGATAGGATGTCTTAGCTTCAGTAACATGTGATATCTTTCTGATTGATATCTTGGGTTTAATCTTGTGACATGTCAAATTTAGATGATGCTACAGGTGCTTCCAAGTTGATGTCAAAACTGTCTTTATGATCAGTTTCATAGAGTCTAGTGAATTCAGCTATTGCTTAATCATTTGGGAAGATGTCTAGAATAGAAGACTCTTACTCTAGAGGGAAATCATCTATGTTTCCCATGGAGGCAAGTGTCTCATTTTGGGAATGGTGATATTCAGAACCAAGATAGGGTCATCGTCAAGTGTTCAATTATGAAAGGTGTAAAGGTCAAGGAGTGGATTGTTTTGGACTTCCGGATCAATGGTAGTGTCTTCGTCAAATAAGGGGTTGTCTTGGAAAACATGATCGGGAATGGAATCTTTGTAAAGGATAGGTGTATGTTGGGTGCCATTATTATCTAGGAGGACTTCTTGAATGGACTTAAGGATGGGGTCATGCGATGGACTACTTTGATCTTGACATGAAGGTGAAGCCATGATGTCATGCTTTGGACTTTATTTTTGATATGTACCCTCAAGTTTGTTAAATGGGATATGACTTTGGAGATCATGATGAGATGTATAGGATGTAGAGTCTTGGTATGGATTAATGAATGGTGGACTAGGAGAGGATGCAGTGTCTTGGAATGGGTTAGTGGATGAAGGATTAGGATAGGACATGGAAGTTTGAAAGGGGTTGAGAGATGATGGACTAGGATAGCATGTAGATAATTGGAAGGGATTTGTGGATGAAGGACTAGAATATGACATGGAGGCTGAGATGGGGTTAGTGGATGGTTGGTTTCCCTTGTCAAGGTTAGGATAAGTGGACATTTGTTGTGACTTAATGACATGGAATGTACTAAGGAACTCTTGATAGTGAGGGTAGATGGTTGAATGGCTAGGACTTATGGATTTTTGGTAGGAAGGATATGTGGGTGATTGACTATGGATTGTGGTTGGTTGGTATTTGGATTTGAGGAATTTCTTTTTGAAGTCTACGACTTATTGGTATTTTCCATGACAGATTAACCAGTATTCAACTTGACTAGCAAGGATATGAAGGTGAATTAAAGACATGATGGTGAAGTATAGAGGATGACAATGCAAAGATATGACTATTGTTAAGGCCAAATGACAAACCTAAAGGTGCAATGGTTGAATGGTGAATCTATTTGGCACAGAGATTTACTAGAAAAGAATGTCTAAAAACTGGTTGAAAATGTTTACTCTCGGGTTTGGATAGTGACAGTGATTTTTATGAATGCTAGGAAAATGCATCATTTGAGGTGAAAAATGCGTTGCAATTTGGAAAGTTGCATTGTTTAAGGTAGCAGATGTTGTGCAACAGGTCCATTGCATTTTTCTAGACAACGAATGCATCACATAATTTTTTCATGCATTGTATGGTTATCAAATGCATTCTTTTAGCTAGCATATGTGTTCCAATATGTCAAGTGCACTGCAGGACAGTAAAATTCATTGTTTAGGACAACAAATGTGGTTCGAAAAGTCAAATGTATTGCACAAAGTCTTAGATGCATTGTAGAATGGATGAAGTCTGGTTTTTCTTGTAATTTTGGGTAGATTATTAGGAATGTTTCAGTTTGAGTGAGTGTTTCTAGATCTACAAAAGGTGTTTATTTGTTCTTAAATGTCTTTGTAGACATTCAAATTATCCTAATTTATATCGCGCACTAGATCTTGAATTACTAACATCAATTATTCCTTAATCACCTCTTTACTAACCATTTAATTAAATAATCCTTATTTAATTAATTCATCGTAATTCCTCTGTTAATTAAGTAAATCAACTTTATTTGATTAAATCACCATTTTATTTTAATTAAATAAATTATTTATTTAATTAATCCTAATGTTCCTCTTTTGATTAAATAAATCATTCTATTTATTTAATCCTAAGTTCATCTCTTTTAATTAAATAAATTAACCTTTATTTGATTAAATCTAATATCATCTCTCTTAATTAAATAAATCAAACTTTATTTAATTAAATAGAATGTTCATTATTCCTCCCTTTTGATTTAAATAAATCCAAAAATCTAAGTCAAATGTCAAATCAAACTAATTTCCATCTAAGTTAATTAAATCCTAATTAACTCTAACTCTAATCATGAAATCCTCTAGATTTTTCAACTTGCACAAGTAAATCAATTTATTTGATTTATAAATTCTTCTATATCATTCAAAAATGGCATCTCTTTGGAATATTCCTCCAATTTGAAATCTCCCTCCCAAAAGGACTTGTCCTCCAACATGGCATTTATAACTCTTACACATGTCTTTTTTTCTTGAGCCAAATGACATTAACTCACCTTTCAACTCTTCCTCCACAAGCCATCTTTTAAATTTCAAATTTCCACGTAATTGCATTTATTTGCATATTGATAAAAAATGTGCTCCACTTCTCTTCAATAGCATGTTGACAAGTGACACATTGTTATTGGTTTATGTTTAGTCCCACATTCTTCATGTTTTTCACTTATGCATCCTTCATTCCTATAAATGGAGGGCTCTTCTATTGATTTTGGATCCACAACTTGAGGAAAAATTCCTATCTACATATTTGAATCAAAGCTCATCTATTTTCATCAAAGGTATCATATCATTTCGTTACCATAGCTAGGTTATTGAGAATTTTATCAAGGATCAACCATTCACTCATCAAGCTTGTATAGGAATTGGGAAAGGGCTTCTTTCCACATCAAAGAAGCACCAATTCCCCCATGGGATACTGGGTGTGAAAATTTGAATAGGATTTAAATAGATTTAATTTTGTTTCCTTCCTTTATTTCTTGTTCATTGTGCTTTGAATGAATATCATGAGGAATGCTAGTTTAGATTTGTTTATTGAATAACATTGTGTTGTTTTTCCATGTTTGAGCAGGTCTAGATCTACCATTCACATTTTGGTGTTAGGAGGGAAAATCTTGAGAAATTAACACAGTTTTTGTTCAAAATTCCTTTTTTTTCTCAAGTTTCTATGTTTTTAGGAAACAACACTGGAAAAGACAAACAACAATGCTATTAGTCCAACCTCGCTATATAGGGATGCTTCGTCTACTTCAAAGGCCGATGTTGTGTCTGCTTCAAAGGGAAATGCTTCTATTATTTTCCTAAAGGATCTATCTTTCAAACTCCAAAGAGCGATGCTTGGAGAAATAGTGACACAATTGCGGTCTCTGTTTCTCCACAAAGTGACACTGACTTCACTAGAGTGCCGCTTGACATCTCTAAATAGTGGCGCCTTCGTGGGTTGCCACGTTGGGGTGGGGTAAAAGTTAAATTTTTAGTTTTAATTCAACATGTGCTTTTTATATTGATCACCTTGGACTTCTAACCTTTTTTATGTCTATTTTCTGTAGGCTAATCAAATTTTGTAGGTTGAGGTGATCAAGAAGGAAAGGAGGAAATGAAGAAAAGGATTCTTATGGCATTATCATATGATTGTATCAAGTATTTTTAAACACTTTGGGAGCAATTATAATCCCATTTTAAGGATTTGGTTATCTTTAGTTTTAGGACTCACATAAATTTCTTTTGGGTTTTAAAATGAAAAATCAAAGGGTTAAAAAGAAAATTAGGAACTTACTAGAGTTGATTTTGGATTTAAGAATTGAACAAAACAACTTCAAAAATTTGATTTGGTGCTATAAAAAGAATCCATTACTGTTTTTTGAGGTTTAAAATGAACATGTGTTTTCACTATTTTGTAATCTTGTTTACAAGTTAATATCATTTAAAAGGAATATGCACTTCTCTTGTGCTTCATGGTGATCTTGAGAATCAAAAGTATTTTTGTGATATTAAGTTTTCTAAAAGACTTCCTCCACACTTCAATTTGGGATTTTAAAAATTGAAAAAATCTTATGAGTGTGAGTGAGTACATTGTGTGTGTTCTCTCTTTGTTCACACAAAAAAAGATCGATCAAACTATAGATGTGCTTATTCACTTTATTTTACATTAAGATGTCCTTCCTTGGTGGGAAAAAGTACTCACCCCCAAGGGAACGACCCAAGCGGTAATGAGCGTAAGCCAGGCTCTTTCGAACCACTATACAAATTTGTGCTTGCAAGGAAAGTTTGCAATCAACTTAGTGATGTAGGATAGCTCTCCCCCAATTTTTTTATGATGTGTAAAGCCCTCATTCGATGGGTTGGGAGGCCTCTTGAGGGAGTTAATCATCATGTCCTATGAACCAAATGCCTTTATTATGAACCATTGTGTAGTAGCCAAAAATCCCAATATTTATTAGCGTCAGGAGGTCAGACCTTTGGAGTCATCCCACATACTTGTGATTCTTTGTAGAGATGAGAAGTTCATCATGGGAGATTCATGAGAATTGAAGCTTGGTTGATCCATAGAACTCAGTGTCATGGAGGGGAGCCAGTGTGGTCAAGCTTCTAGTATCCACTCTGAATAAGCACAACTGGATTTATCCAAGTGGGAAATTCAACAAATATTTGCTTTTCCATTCTAGGATTGTTCAATCTTGAGTTAGTTAAACACATTGATTGGATCCAAAATATTGAAAACAAACATTTAACAATGGTCATCAAATTTCAAACCCTTTATTAGGAACACATACCTTTGAAAGAATCCAAGTGCTACTACTTGTGCCTTGAGATTTTATCCTTAGAGGATTCTAAGTATTTGGGTTTGTATCTAAATTTTCTCTCTACATTCAACATTAGGGAACTATTTCCCTGGTTTCCTTGATTTCCACATAATGGATTTTGTGGGATGAAAAGAGATGAGACATTAGACATTTAGTTCAAAAGCTAAGCAAGAAAGTGTTTGTGGTAAAAAGAACTCATTAAGAAAAAGATAAGGAAAAATTGGACCCCACAAATGTGCTCTTTCAAATGATTTCTGGAAAGATAAAAATATGAAAACCAAAGTCCAAAGGTCTTAGTCAAAAATCTCTCAAGAAATGTTAGTCTATGCTTTATGAAGCTAGGGACAAATTGGTCTATAACTTTTACATGCATGCTTTAAAGGACAATCCCAATTTGTATTCATTTTACTATTGTTAAAATCCAAGTCTTTTTCAAAGGTTTGAGTTTCTCACATAGGAAGTATAGCATGTTCTTCAATACCAAGGTCTTGTAAACAAAAGTCTTTCTAGTTTGTGATTTGTTTATCGAATAACATTGTGTTGTTTGTCCATGTTTGAGAGAAGTTGCCCAGATCTACCATTCAAATTTTGGTGCTAGGAGGGAAAAAATCCTTGAGAAATTAACACTGCTTTTGTTAAAAATTCCATTTTTTTCTCAAGTTTCTATGTTTGTAGGGAAACAACACTCGAAAAGACAAACAACAACGCGCATAGTCCAACCTCGCTATATAGGGATGCTTCATCTACTTCAAAGGCCGATGTTGTGTCTGCTTCAAAGGGAAATGCTTCTATTATTTTCCTAAAGGATCTATCTTTCAAACTCCAAAGAGCGATGCTTGGAGAAATAGTGACACAATTGCGGTCTCTGTTTCTCCACAAAGTGACACTGACTTCACTAGAGTGCCGCTTGACATCTCTAAATAGTGGCGCCTTCGTGGGTTGCCACGTTGGGGTGGGGTAAAAGTTAAATTTTTAGTTTTAATTCAACATGTGCTTTTTATATTGATCACCTTGGACTTCTAACCTTTTTTATGTCTATTTTCTGTAGGCTAATCAAATTTTGTAGGTTGAGGTGATCAAGAAGGAAAGGAGGAAATGAAGAAAAGGATTCTTATGGCATTATCATATGATTGTATCAAGTATTTTTAAACACTTTGGGAGCAATTATAATCCCATTTTAAGGATTTGGTTATCTTTAGTTTTAGGACTCACATAAATTTCTTTTGGGTTTTAAAATGAAAAATCAAAGGGTTAAAAAGAAAATTAGGAACTTACTAGAGTTGATTTTGGATTTAAGAATTGAACAAAACAACTTCAAAAATTTGATTTGGTGCTATAAAAAGAATCCATTACTGTTTTTTGAGGTTTAAAATGAACATGTGTTTTCACTATTTTGTAATCTTGTTTACAAGTTAATATCATTTAAAAGGAATATGCACTTCTCTTGTGCTTCATGGTGATCTTGAGAATCAAAAGTATTTTTGTGATATTAAGTTTTCTAAAAGACTTCCTCCACACTTCAATTTGGGATTTTAAAAATTGAAAAAATCTTATGAGTGTGAGTGAGTACATTGTGTGTGTTCTCTCTTTGTTCACACAAAAAAAGATCGATCAAACTATAGATGTGCTTATTCACTTTATTTTACATTAAGATGTCCTTCCTTGGTGGGAAAAAGTACTCACCCCAAGGGAACGACCCAAGTGGTAATGAGCATAAGCCAGGCTCTTCTGAACCACTATACAAATTTGTGGTTGCAAGGAAAGTTTGCAATCAACTTAGTGATGCATGATAGCTCTCCCGTAGTATGTTTATGATGTGTAAAGCCCTTGTTCTAAGGGTTGGGAGACCTCTTGAGGGAGTTTATCATCATGTCCTATGAACCGGATGCCTTTATTATGAACCATTGTGTAGTAGCCAAAAATCCTAATATTTATTGGCGTCAGGAGGTTGGACCTTTGGAGTCGTCCCACATACTTGTGATTCTTTATAGAGATGAAAAGTTTTTAATGGGAGATTCATGAGAACTGAAGCTTGGTTGATCCACAGAAGTGAGTGTCATGGAGGGAGCCAGTGTGGTCAAGCTTCTAGTCTCAACTCTAAATAAGCGTAGCTAGATTTATCCAAGTGGAAAATTCAAAAAATATTTTCTTTTCCATCCTAGGATTATGCAATCTTGAGTTAGTTAAACACATTGATTGGATCCAAAATCTTGAAAAAAAACATTTAACAATGGTCATCAAATTTGAAACCCTTTATTAGGAGCAAATACCTTTGAAAGAATCCAAGTGCTACTACTTTTCCCTTGGGATTTCATCCTTAGAGGCTTCTAAGTATTTGGGTTTATATCAAAATTTTCTCTCTAAAGTCAACATTAGGGAACTATTTCCTTGATTTCGTTGATTTCCACATAATGGACTTTGTGGGATGAAAAGAGATGATACATTAGACATTTAGTTCAAAAGCTAAGCAAGAAAGTGTTTGTGGTAAAAATAACTCATTAAGAAAAAGATAAGAAACAATTGGACCCCACACATGTGCTCTTTCAAATGATTTCCCGAAAGATAAAAATCTGAAAACCAAAGTCCAAAGGCCTTAGTAAAAATGCTCTTAGGAAATGTTAGTCTCTACTTTATGAAGTTAGGGACAGATTGGTCTATAACTTTTACAAACGTGCTTCAAAGGAAAATCCCAATTTGTATTCATTTTACTATTGTTAAAATCCAAGTATTTTTCAAAGGTTTGAGTTTCTCACATAAGAAGTATAGCATGTTCTTCAATACTGAGGTCTTGTAAACAAAAGTCTTTCTAGTTTAGATTTGTTTATTGAATAACATTGTATTGTTTGTTCATGTTTGAGCAAGTCTAGATCTACCATTCACATTTTGGTGCTAAGAGGGAAAATCTTGAGAAATTAACACAGTTTTTGTTCAAAATTCTGCTATTTTTTTCAAGTTTCTATGTTTGTAGGAAACAACACTACAAAAGAAAAAAAACAATGCTATTAGTCTAGCCTCACTATATAGTGACGATGTGTCTACTTCAAAGGGTGAGATTGTGTCTGTTTCAAAGGGAAAAACTTCTATTATTTTCCTAAAGGACCTATCTTTCAAACTCCAAAGAGTGACACTTGGAGAAATAGTGACGCAATCATGGTCTCTGTTTCTCCACAGAGTGACACTGACTTCACTAGAGAGCTGCTTGATGTCTCCAAATAGTGACCCCTTCATGGGTTGCGATGCTGGGGTGGGGTAAAATTCAACTTTTCAATTTTAATTCAACATGTGATTTTTATATTGATCACCTTGGAATTCTAACCTTCTCTTGCGACTCTATTTTCTATAGGCTTTTGTAGGTTGAGGTGATCAAGAAGGAAAGGATAAAATTAAAACAAGGCTTCTTATGGCATTATCATATGATTGTATCAAGTGGTTTTAAACACTTTGGGAGCAATTATAATCCCATTTTAAGGCTTTTGTTATCTTCAATTTTAGGACTCACATAAATTTCTTTTGGGTTTTAGAAAGAACAATCTAAGGGTTAAAAAGAACAATAGGAACTTACTAGAGTTGATTTTAGATTTATGAATTGAACAAAACAACTTCAAACATTTGATTTGGTGCTATAAAAAGAATCCATTAGTAATTTTTGAGGTTTAAAATGAACACGTGTTTTTACTATTTTGTAATCTTTTTTACAAGTTAATATCATTTAAAAAAGACGTATGCACTTCTCTCGCTCCTCACGAGGATCTTGAGAATCAAAAGGCATTTTTGTGATCTTAAGTTGGGTAAAATAATTGCCTCCACATTTCATTTTGGGATTAAAATTGAACAAAACATCTTATGAGTGTGAGTGGATCATATCGTGTGTGTTCTCTCTTTGTTCAAAACAAACAAAAGATCGATCAATCCATAGATGTGCTTATTCACTTTAGTTTACATTAAGATGTCCTTCTTGGTGGAAAAAAAGTACTCACCCCAAGGAACGCACTCCAAGTGGTAATAGAGCATAAGCCAGTTTTCTCGGAACCACTATACTAATTTTGTGGTTGCAAGGAAAGTTTGCAATCAACTTAGTGATGCATGATAGCTCTCCTTAGTATGTTTATGATGTGTAAAGCCCTTTGTTCTAAGGGTTGGGAGACTCTTGAGGGAGTTTATCATCATGTCCTATGAACCATGCCTTTTATTATGAACCATTGTAGTAGCCAAAACTCACGAGGCTTTATTGGCCGTGAGGTTGACCTTTGGGATCATCCCACATACTTGTGATTCTTTGTAGGGATGAGAAGTTCATCATGGGAGATTCATGAGAATTGAAGCTTGGTTGATCCATAGAAGTCAGTGTCATGGAGGGGAGCCAGTGTGGTCAAGCTTCTAGTATCCACTCTGAATAAGCACAACTGGATTTATCCAAGTGGGAAATTCAACAAATATTTTCTTTTCCATCCTAGGATTGTTCAATCTTGAGTTATTTAAACACATTGATTGGATCCAAAATCTTGAAAACAAACATTTAACAATGGTCATCAAATTTCAAACCCTTTATTAGGAACACATACCTTTGAAAGAATCCAAGTGCTACTACTTGTGCCTTGAGATTTTATCCTTAGAGGATTCTAAGTATTTGGGTTTGTATCTAAATTTTCTCTCTAAATTCAACATTAGGGAACTATTTCCTTGATTTCCTTGATTTCCACATAATGGATTTTGTGGGATGAAAAGAGATGAGACATTAGACATTTAGTTCAAAAGCTAAGCAAGAAAGTGTTTGTGGTAAAAAGAACTCATTAAGAAAAAGATAAGAAAAAATTGGACCCCTCAAATGCGTTCTTTCAAATGATTTATGGAAAGATAAAAATATGAAAACCAAAGTCCAAAGGTCTTAGTCAAAAATCTCTCAAGATATGTTAGTCTATGCTTTATGAAGTTAGGGACAAATTGGTCTATAACTTTAACAAACGCTTCAAAGGTCAATCCCAATTTGTATTCATTTTACTATTGTTAAATCCAAGTATTTTTCAA
>VDFB02116486.1:0-13820 GCA_007258455.2 Sequoia sempervirens | reverse complement strand
ATTGAAATGTTCTTTTTAAGAGCCCAAAAAGGATGTGAGTTGATTTAAAATAGAAAACTAAAGCACAAAACGAAATCCTTAAGCATTTAAAAATGCTTTGTTAATTTTGAAGCTTCAATCCGCTTTGCCTCCAAGATTTGTTCAAGATTGCCTCATCCCGCAATGTTACAGTCCTTTGAATGAAAAATCCTTTCCCTCTCTTTCCCCTATCTCTGGCAGTGGATTGGTGCTTTTGTGGAAAGAAGCCCTTTCCCAATCCTTGATAAGCTCTTGATGATGGAGATGTGTGATTCTTGACTATAGTGCAAATACTCAAATTGTGGATGATCAAATGCAAAGGATGAGCTCTCTATTTATAAGAGAGAATGATGGAGAGACATGCAAAATTGGTGAATGTGGGACTAAAGATCCACCAATGACAAGATGCCACTTGTCAACATGTGATAGGATGAAGGTTGAGCACATTTTGATCCATGTGCAAGTTTGAAATTTGAATTTGATGAAGTGACATGTTTAGGGGGGATGAAAGATGAATTAAATGCCAAGTTGACTTGTGTAAGAGACATGTAAGAGCTCATAAATGCTTTGTTGGATGGACAAGTCATGTGGGAGGGAAAATTCAAATTGGAAGAATATTCCCTCAAAGATGCCATTTTGAATGTAAATGATGAATTAATAAATCAATTAAATTGATTTATGTGCAAAAGTTGCAAAATCTAGAGAAAAGAGGATTAGGATTATCATTAATCATGGTTTGATTAATTTAAGATTATGATTAGGTGATTTTTACTTTTGACTTAGATACTTGGATTTATTTAAATCAAAAGGGAGGAAATTGATGCACTATCCATTTAATTAAATACATTTGATTTAATTAAATGAAGAAACTTTAGGAGATAATTAATGTGATTTATTTAATTAAAGAACCTTAGGAGATCAATCAAATAAACTTGATTTATTTAATTGATGGTCTAATATGATTTAATTAAATATGTGTGATGTAAATTTCATGTGTCTATAGTCATGATGTGAAAAATCCTCCTAGCCATCCTGAAAAATTTAAATCTGCACCTCAAAATAATTACCAACATTACAAGAAACAAAATAGGGGCTTTTACAACTCAATTCCCCTCAACCAAATCAACAAGCTGATAACCAAGTGTCTGCTATAAAGACAACAAACCCTTTTTCCTTTGGGTATAGGAATGGACAATTTACCCCTCTACTCGATACCCTTCACAATATCATGTTACAGCTCATGAACAAGAATATGCTTTCCTTACCTCCCGTCAGAACTCTTGGTCCTAATAAACCATTACCCTCAAACTATAGATCAAAACATTGTAAGCCTCTTAAAAATCTTGTGCAAGACCTCATTGATTCTAATCATATCCTAATTGGAGGTGTGAATGATCAAGGTAATAAGTTTGTAGCTCCTTACCAAAACTTACAAATCTTTACAAATCCCATGTTGAAAAACACTATTTCATTTGTCAAAGCTAGTGATTTACAAAGAATAATGTGATGAATGTTTTCACAGATGATGAAAACATAAAAGATGAAAATGAGAATGAAATGAATAGACTAGTGGCATTTATTGAAGTTAAAGCTTATAAGGTCCAAACCAAAATGCCCCTTTATATTGCTTTCTCACAAAATGACATAATCAAACATGTACCCAATGGTCCTCTTTACATAACTAAAAGAATCAATGACAAGTCTACAAATGGGATATTAATTGATCTTTTCTATGTAGAGAATGTGATTACTAAAGAATTCTTAGTTGTGAATGAACTTTATCAAGATACATATGACAAATTGAAAGCATGGATCAAAATGCATAATGGTTTTGCTTTCCCTATGATTGGCTTGATAAATCTCCCTCTAAAAGTTGGATCAAAAACTTTAAATGTCTCATTCACCATCATCCCATTGTCAAACCAGTTTCATATGAAGTTAGGCTATCCATGGCTTCACTCCTTGGATGTCGTCCCATTGATTGTGCATAAATTTTTAAAGTTTCCCTTTGGAAATGAGATGTTTACTATATATTATATTGGCTTTAATCATGTGTCTTGTCATGGGAAATTTTCATTGGATTTATTTTTGCCTGAGCCTATCAAACCTATTATACCTCATGAAGAGTACTTTACAAAGCATATCAAATGTTTAAGGTGAAGCACATAGCAAAATTATCCCTTAGAAATATGCCTCAACCCATTATTGAGCCACCTATCCTAGACAAAACCATGATTGAACCAAAAGCCCTTCCAAATACCCAAGAGCAACCTATTACAAATCATCCTACCATTTCTTATAAGAGACCATGAGAAAATAAAAATAATCCTATTGTGCCTCCTCAAATAAAACAAGTTTACAAAGGTAAATAAAAAGTGTTTGAGCAACCTCCCATGTTTCCTTTTATTCCTCCCATAAGGAAAGAAAATAAACCTATGTTTGAAAAACCCGCTCCTACATAATCACAAATTATCAATAGATTGAGAAGAAACCAAAATGATAGAGAGTATAGGTGTATACATCATGCTATTAATCATATGTTATAAACTAAAGAAGAAAAGAGCAACATAGAAAATTAAAATATGAACTTACCTAAAGAAATTCATGATAATTCTATACCTTTGCCACAACATAAACAAGAACCTTCCAAAGACATTATCATTTGACCTCCTATTGTGACTAATTTAGATGATGAAATTGACATTGCAAAGATTGATGAACAAGTGCATAATAAGTTGAATTCATTGTTATCCTTTTCTATCAACCTAAATGAAAATTCTCCTAAAAAAAGTGTTGAACTTGGTGTGTGTCCTAGTTTGAAACTTGATGTTGTCCCTTTGGCTTAGTTGTCCACCTCCTACATATACCAATCAAGATTGGGATGCGAACGACCTACTATAGGTTGACTCACATGTGCCTTACTAGTATTTTGCTTTATTTTATTTTTTCATTTTTCTTTATGTGATTGCATGTGCATAATTTGATCCCCTGTACTATTTTGTTTGATGTATCTCTCTCTTTTTGTGCATTCCTCTATATGTACATCTACATTCTTCTCTATGTCATAAAACATTTACTCTTTTCATTTGTCTTGTGCTTTCCTTTTTGGGATGACACAAGGCATCGAGACATTTAGGCCTCTTCCATATTGACTTGAAGGATTTTTCTTTGTTTTCACTCTCTATATGTTATTCTTCCAGTTTTATGAGTATTTGTTTTCACTCTCTATATGTTATTCTTCCAGTTTTATGAGTATTTGGGGAATGATAACATTTCTAAGAACTATAACTACATTGTAGTAAGGATAAAGCCACTGAACTGCTAGGATCCCTTTATGTATTTTGTAGCAACCCATCCTCCTCTTCGGCGTAAGTCCATCCTTCCTTTCTTCTTAAGGTAGCCTTTCTATTTCGCTAAAACATGATCGGTATGGGAATTCCTTTGAGCAAGCTCCCATGTCTTAGGATTTGAAGCACAGCTGCCTCTAAAAGCACTGCAAACAACTCATATTAGAAACCTTTTAATGTGGGGAATGCATCAGGATAATATATTTTAGGAAATCTTTTCATGTTTCATGGTGCAATTTTATTTTTTCTTATGATGCGTCCTTTCCTTGGTGGTGTCATTGGGTTTGATGTCCTCCAAGAGTGCAATATTTTTTAGTGTACAACTTTCCTATTAGTGGTGATGCGACACACTGTATTCCCTAAGTTGTGAATCTTTTACTCTTGACTTGTCCCTCTTGGAGACATTTAGTCACTTTTATGTTCCCTAAGAAGAAAATAGACCCTCTGCATGAATCAAGAAGAATTCCCTGAAGTCTCTCTTTTATTTAGTATTTACTTTTCAAAATGTTGGCCATGATATACTCATTAGCCTGGCAGCCCAAAACTCCCAAAAATTCAATGCCACTCAAAGCATAACACACACCTTGCTTGCAAGCAAGTGGTTCTTCCCTGTTCATAGGGTGCTAGCATTAACATAACTCTGTTAAAGGAGTTGCATCCCACAATGCTTGGCTCTTATAATATTTCCAATAAACTAGACATTGAACTATTTTTCAATTCTAAATCTTCTACTGGCACCTATATGACCTCAAAACCCAGGAGGGAATTGGAAGACATGCAAAACCAGCATTCCCGACATTTTCCATATTCTGAAATATATTTTCACCTTGAACCGATTACACTTCTTTCCTCCCTTTGAAAAACTAGTTTTAAATGCAGTCACCTACTTGCATGCGGTATTTCATCGATAACATATAACTTTTTTTCTAGATGAAGGATAAAAAATAATAATAATAATAATTTAGATTCATAACTATGATATCTAGTGCATGGAATTAGTTTCATATCATTTCATGGAATATTTTTTCTTAATTAAGTTTCAAAATCAAACCAGTTACAATTCAGACCCGATTTACTAGCTAAAACATAACTTTTGTATGTATCAAAATTCAATTTTTTTTTTTTGTTGCATCAAAGACATCAATATCTAGTGCATTGATATTTTTTAATTTTTTTTATAATCTACTATTTTCCCACATGTGCAAAATAGAGAGTTTGATTTTTGGTGAAAAACCTACATTCACAAGAAATAAAAAATAAATATAATAATCAATTAAATATATTTTAAAGTACCTGCATTTTTGGGAAGATTATAATAAGGGACTATATAATTTACAAAAAAAAAAATAAATTTTAAATAAATCTCATTTGATCCCCAAAAAGGTAAAATCAAACCAGTTTTACCACACTATAGTGCAAAGGAGAATTCATTAAAAGTATGGGTTTTAAAACTAGCTGTGGGTTCTATCCAAGGGGTTTGATCTAAGGTGGCTCACCAAACCTCTCTAAATCTGGAATCCTTTTAAATTGAATCCTTCTAAGGCCAAACCATTATATTTTCTAAAAATATGTGGATTCTGCAAAGAAAATCGTAATGTCCCAAAAAAGTGTAAACCACTATTGTGGGATCTTCACCTAAGCCCTATGAAGCCTGAGCCCCTAAATCCAAATACACCCTATTTCATATGGTTTCCTTTTCTTTTCCTAGTTATTCTTACTCATAAAAGATCCTTGTTAATCTATGAAGCTCCTGAAGATCTAAATCTCAAGGCCACCTAGCATAACACACCCTATTTGGCCTGAGCCTTTGGTTTCCTAGTATCAGTACCTTAATTGAAGTTCTCAAGAGGATAACTCTCTATATGGTATGGGAGCCTACTGATGATCCCTCCCATTTTCAAAACCTTTAAGTTACTTCCACCCAGATAGAAATGGGAGATCCACATACCTCTGCTATCATGTATGGAAAAACATTACTTGGTTTTAGATGCTGTGCCGACTGGATCATCTAGGCTTGATTTTATTGGTCTTTGATGTTGTATGATTGTGTATATTTGTCATTTTTTCATACTTAATTGTCTTGAATGTCTACTTTAGTGTTATTTTGACATGGGATCATCTTGTCACTAAAGTGGGGGAAAAATGTAGTGCAGGAAAAAGTATCCCTTTTTCACACTTAATTTGGAAATAATTAATAATAAAATGAGCTTAATTATGCCTTAATATAGTGTTGTAATATTTTTTTCATATTCACATTAAGTTGAGGGCCCCTTTTAAATTAAATGGATTTAATTGTGCCTTTTTTTGGTGTTGTAAGGTGTACCATTACACATTCACACTAATATAGGACTTTATTAATTGATTGAAGTTAATTTTCCTTAATTGGCCCCTTTAATTCAAATCCAAGCCTAATTAAATGCAAATTCCAAGGGATAAAACTCCACATTCATAAATTCCATTACACAACACTTAACTTTGTAAGATGTGTGTCCTAGGTAAGTGACCTAGAACCCTTTCACCATAGGGTGAGCGGGTCCTCACTTATACCTATGACCGTAACTTAACATAATGTTTAACATTGACCGATGTATGTCCTAGGTAAGTGGCCTAGGACCCATTCACCCTATGGTGAATGGGTCCTCACTTAGACCTAGTACCCCCTTTTTAAATATGTTTTTGGTGCTATTTTAATGATTTCAAATCCATAATTCAATATCGGCTTGTGATATTTGAATTTCAAGAATTAATGTTAAGATATGCATAAATACAAGGTTATTTCACTATGTTTCATCCTAAGATCCTAGAAAATTTCATAGGCAATCAAGAGTAATTTCACAAGAGCACTTCAAGAGCATTCAAGAGAAATTTCAAGGCATTCAAGGGAAAATTTGAAGAAGATTATTACAGTAATCAAGATTCATTCATCATGTCAAATATTTCTTGCACCATGCATGTTGTTTGAGCTAATATGGTGATGTAGTGTTCAAGATCTACTCAATCATATCAAAGGAGTTGTTTCACATCAAGTTTCATGATCAATATCTACATTCATTGAGGCCACTTCATGCTATTTTGTATATTTGTACTCCAAGGTTTCAAATAAGGTTTGGTGAGTTGTTAAATAGCGTTGTTCATTCATCATTCATTCATTATTTTCTATTTCATTTCAAGGTTTAATTACCAAAATGAGGTTTGACCAAGACAATCCCCTATTCCCTAACAAAAAAATTTGTTATCTCTTTGATGTGTGATTGAAAATTTTAGGTTGAAGATCATTTGAAGAGAAAAATTGAAGAAAGTTACAAAGTTGTCAAAGTTACAAAAAAAATTGATAAATCACAAAAAACCCTCTAAATATTTTATTTCCAGTTTTTTGACAATGAGCACCTGGAATTTGGGAGTGCAGATCTGGCAAAAGAGAACCCAGAAAGCATTTTCTACAAACCCTAGCCAAGACCCATACACTATAGGGTGAATGAGTCTTTAGTGAGCTCCAAAAAGTGACTTTTAGTGAAAGGTACACATCCTTTTCCCCTTTCTAAATCTGCCTTTTGACTGTTGTTTCTATCAAATTTGATGATTGTTCTTCATTTGCATTTTATAACATACATTTTGAATGAAATTACGAAAATAGTTCATTATGGTGAAACCCCAATTTACCCAACCCTAGTTTTCCTATTTTTCATCTTTATAAGAATATTTAGATGCAAAATGACCAATCCTTCCACAATTGAAATACTTGAAAGGTAACTTACCTTTGTATTTATGAGTTCCTTTCTTCAATCCTCT
This sequence comes from Sequoia sempervirens, assembly GCA_007258455.2. NCBI lineage: Eukaryota > Viridiplantae > Streptophyta > Pinopsida > Cupressales > Cupressaceae > Sequoia > Sequoia sempervirens. The sequence goes on along the minus strand of VDFB02116486.1, from coordinate 6,666 downwards.
TACAAAGTTTGCTTCAACCTCATCAAAGTCAAAATTTTGATCAACGTCCTTGTCTTCTCTATTTTTATTGGCTTTGAATGTTGCTTCCTTATTTGGAACATATTTGTAAAATTCTCTTCTTTCAAAGGTTATGAGAGCACCAAAAAATTCATCTACTGAATGCTAATCCAAGTCCTTAGATTCTTCAATAGAAAACACCTTATGACTATAATATTTAGGGAGAGATCTCAGAACTTTCTTCACAATCTCATCTTCTTTTACACCACCAAGACATGTGATTCCAATAACAATGTCATGCACTCTGGGAGCATATAACTTACAATTTCTTCATCCTTTATCATCCTCGGGGTCTCAAATATTCCCTTAAAAATTGGTATCTTGTCTTTCTTTTCTTTATGATCTCCTTCATAGATGTTGCTAAGTTTTCCCCAAACATCCTCAGTAAAACTACAATTGATCACCTTCAAAAAAATTTAATCAACCAACCCACACAAGATAGCATTTTTAGCCTTGTCATTATTCTCAAACAACTTGATTTTAGCTAGATTTGTTGGAGGAGTACTAGGAGCATTATAAACATCCTTGAAAATTTACCAAACACAAAACATTAGAGAGTTTAGATGGCCTTCCATTCTCAAATTTCAAAAAGTGTAATTTATCCCATCAAACCTATGACCTTTGTAAGCTCCATCATGTGTCATCCTGGATCTTTCCTCAAGTGATTAAGCTTCTTCAAAGTAACTTGGATCTGATATCTGTTATTGAACACACTGAATGACTGAGAGGGGGCTGAGTCAATCTTTTCAAAACATTAACCCTTTAGCAAAAACAAACTTCAAGCTACCAAATCAAAAACCCTCAAATAGATCAACAACAAAGAAAGATATAGAAATTCAACCCTTAACTAGATTAGCAACAATGAAAAATGAAATAAGGAACACACAACCACAAGATAACACTAGATTTGCGTGGAAAACCTAATGAGGGAAAAACATGGCAAGAGTTAACTCATAATATATGAAGCTCACTGCACATATAAAAATTATAGTGAGGCTCACTACCAAAATAACTGCAAACTAAGGCACATAACCTTAGGGAAAGATACAAAGGACTTGCAAACTAGAGCACATAACTCTAGGGAAAGATACAAGGACCTAATGAGATTCACTATCTCAAAGTAGGATAAATGAAGATTTAGAGTTTACACCTGTCAATAATACACTCTACTCACTAAAGCGCTAAATCACATATAATCTATCTTCCACACACTTTTGCACTAGTTCTATGTGATATTCAATATGTTACACACTCACCCACTCTTGCAATTGATTGTATCTTCCATTTATATCCATTGCAAGATCACAAAATATCAATTAGGTCAACCAAGAAGAAGATAAACAATAATCTCAACATGTCGACCAAAAATTTATAGTGTGGTCATATCTAAGAGATAGAGAGGACCAAATACAACCTTATTACATCTTCCAATGTGATCCAAAAAATTACACATGATAGCACACATCAACCCAAGTTGGCAATAAGGAAACATGTAGATAAAACATGTAGCACAATATCAATCATCCCAAAACATATTTATGACTGAATTTTACTCAATGCAGTTCTCAAAAAGATAGGTCAGGACCAAAATGCATCTCAACACAACTTCATATGCTAGTACAAACCCTCAAGAAAATAGCATAAGCAAGAAAACAAGCCCTATCAAATAGATATCAACAAATTACCCAAAAATCCAACTCAATATAATGTAGCACCAAAGAGATTGACCGCTAATGTGTGGACCACAAAGAGATGTTCCTTGGACACCCAAAAATACTTCCAGACACTTATTTCATATTTTCATGCTACCAAAAACTACTACAGACCAAACAAAAACAAAGTAATTCATCCCAAAAGCACTAAATACACAACCATGAGATATAATATTAACAAATCAACTTGCAGACCACTTCAACCCATAAAAAATTGAACTAACACATTGTACAGACACTAAAAGCACGTCCACCAAGTCGAAGGATCAGAGGAATCAATACATTGAAATGTGAAGCATTTTTCAGACCAATTCAAACAACCAACAACATTGTTGTAGTGTAAGAAATTTTATACCTTTATAATTTCCCACTATGTTTGGGTCCCTTAATTAATTGGACCTAATTAAGCTCCTAATTTTCCAAATTATGCATTCCAAAGCCCTATTTTTCTCATTTTTTGAAAGGGAAACCTATATTTAATTAATGCAGTTAATATTTTAATCACCTTGAAAAGAATGAATCTTGTACTTTTTGGCCAATACCCATTCACCCTTATTTAAGCCCTAGGTCCCAAATTTTAATATATTTTTAATAGTATTTAAATTATTCAAATTTCATATACAATTGTCATCTTTTAGAATGTAATTTTCAATAAATTCTATAAACATCTATAAAAATAGTCTTTTTATCATTTAAAATCTAAGGATCAATTACAAGACTTCATAAGAGAACATATTATTGTTAAGAGCATTTAAGAGCAAATTTTCAATCATTTTTTGCAGCATTAAAGATCCTATCATCATGTTCAAGCTTATGGGTGTTCATGTCATCTTATAAAGACTAATTTGCATTGTTGATCATAAAGAATGCAAGCATTCATGTGTCTAACAAATCAAGAAAAGAAATATCTAATTCCTTGGAGTGATTATTTTGACTTCAGTCCAATAAGGGAAGCCATTAAAGGTTTAGTGAGTTGTAGAAAGTAATTGTTCATTCACCATTCCTTACATTTATCAATTTTCATTATCATTCTATCAAGGTTTAATTACCAAACCTAGGGTTTGACTAAGGTAAACCCTCATTCAAACAAACATTTTTTCCTCTCTTTGTATGTGCAGATTATAGGTTATAGAAGGACTTAAAGGATCTCAAAGAGAAAATTTAAAACTTTGCATAAGTTGTCACCATTGTTGTCAAACCATGAAAACTCAATTGTATATTTTATTTATTACTTTATAACAGTGGGAACTATTTCAAACTGAAGCCAAGATCCAACATCGAAGGATTGTCAAAGCTTTTTCTAGACACCCTAACCAGGACTCATTCACCCTAGGGAAAACCTATCCTTCAGTAGTGCTTAGAACCAAATTTTAATGTTAGGTACATGTATCCTAACCCTTCTTAGATCTTCCTAAAAAAATTCAATTTGATTTTTATATCTCTAAGATCCCAGATTTTATCATCTAGGTCATATTGTTAATTAGGTTTAGTTGCATCAATTCATTTCCATTTAGTTACAAATCTTACTATTCTAAGAAACCTAAATTTTTAGGTCTGATTGGCTCACCTTAGGGTTGAAATCCAATCTATACACCTTGCAATCTCTTAGTTTCAATAAAATTTTGGGAAGAGGGACATCATTGTTTACTTATTTGTTTATATGAAGGACCTAGGACACCCTATTTTGGATTCCCCCTTTTCCCATCTTTCCAACTACTAGCCTTCTACAATTAATAAAAACCTCTTCAAAGACAGTAGTGACTTGAAAAGATAATATTACAATATCCACAAAGCATAAACACTAAATCCCAAACCACAAGACCATATCTTCAAGAGTGGAGGAATGTAGAGCATTCTCTCAAGTAGTCTTCACAACAACTCCCTGAAATAGAAACCTTTAACAACTTGTGGAGGCTAGAACTTCCTTATAGCAACACATACTTCCTTGAGAGCAACAAGAGAGAAAATACATCATGTTATAGACTATCACCATCTCCATTAATGACATTACTAACCCCTACCCAATGCTTCTGAATCTCTAATTCCAATATACTATGACAAACACTTTCGTTTAATGTACCAATCAATATAATTAATACACACCTTTCACATCAAACAAGGTATGATAACCATGAACTTCTGCATACATCCCTATGCATCAATGAGATAACCCAAACTGTAATGTTGTTGTCAACAATGACAACCAATGCTAAACCAACAATGCAAACAACCCTCCCAAGAGTTGCTGACAACCAGTCGCCAGCCACGGCAAACCAATGCAACACCATTAGGTAAGTTGACATCAGTATCAACTAGTAATGCCAATAGAACTCATTCATGCCAAAGAAAATATAAATACATATGGCCCTGATTAAAAACCTCATGCTTAAGACATTGGTATTTCTCCCAAAACTCACATTTGTCCATCTACATCCAAGCATCCTCATCCATTACCTTTCAAATCCATTTTTTCCCTTATGTTCCAAAATCCATTCCTTCCTCTTCTAAATCCATTTTTTACCCTTATGTCCCAAAACCAAGTCATTTATCCCTTCCATCTATATTTGGTCATTACATTCCACCACCCATCATTCCTATCTCAAAATCCCTTCATCATGAGACTTATCATGATCAACCTTTAATCTCTAAGATCAATAGCAGCATGTGATTCTGACGTTTCCAAACATCCCCGCTATCAACCCACTTACTGCACTCCCTAAATTAATTTTCATGCACTTATAATACGTTGCTTAAGAAAGATTTGATGCTAAATCCTTGCTTTTTTACATAAATGCAAAAAAAACACATGTAAATTAGGAAAAATGAAGATAGAAAAATGGAACAAGCGATAAATAAATAATTTAAAATAACAAGTGCAAATGAACTCACCTTATTTATTCTCTTTCTCCTTCAGCTTGAGCTTAAAGTAGAGCTTCGTTGCATCCAATACTCTCGACTTCAATTTCGATGCAAGGAATTCCGCTTCTTTAAAAAAAAAACTGGCCGCTTACTTGACAGACTGATATTATGGAAATTCTAGATTACATAAAATGGAGCAGCGTGAAGACTAAGTGATAAGGAACGGATTAAAAATACAACATAAGCGCCGCGAAAGAATTAATGTCTAAATACCGATGAGACTCTCTAATTTATAGTAAATTCTCGCAAAATCAAGGCCCAAGATCTGTTGGTTAATGGATGGTTGAGGTTGATTGAGGATTAGGGTTTGGATTTAGGCTTAGCTTTGTAACATGGGTCACAAGAGGGATAAAAGTGTCGAAGGCTTGTTTCACTTTCAGATGCTTTCACATATGTGAGGTAGTTAGGCAAGATAGAGGTAGGGACACTTGTCACATGATGGCAAGTTTAGATTGTGATCCATGTGAAATGATGTATTGGCTAGGATTAAATGGACAAGAATTGAGGATTGCATGGATTTAAATGTTATGGGAAATAGTAATGGGGATTAATTAGCCTAAATCAATTAATTAAGTAGGTACTAATTAATTGATTTAGTTAGAGGATTTGGAGAAAAAGGTTTAGACTTAATTAAATAGATGTAAATTTACTTAAATTAAAATTGAAGGGTTAAACATTTAGTTACAGATGAGGGACAAGGGTAAAGGATGTATTGGTTAAATAAATAATGATTATTCATTTAATTAATGGCTAGAACAAGGTAAAGTGACGTATTGTTGGTTATGAGAAAATTTAAGTGTTTACAACCATATTCATGGTAACCTCTAAATCAAAAAGGAATAATTTAATAATCCAAAACCTAAGATCATTCAATATCTCCAACATGCAAAGTGATACTTCTTAGAAGAGGAAAAGTAAGATGCAACTCCATACAAATTCTAGCATAGATGGACTAACCATGCCTCTAGAAGGGTCTCGAGATATCAATAGTTGTCCCCAAAGAACTAGTAATTTTCTTAAAGATATAAGGAGACAAAAAATCCTAAGGAAGAGTGTACATTCAAATCCAAGCTAGTGTTGTTGTAGGAATCTCCTTCAAAGAGTTAAAATCCACTCAAACAAAATATGGACCTCCCATATAAAGTCAATCTCTATCATTTCATTTGCAAAAATACTTGTCAAATACTCTTTTTTACAAGAACAAGATTTATTCTCCTTGCACTTTTTAGTTCTTCCTAGCCTAGGACAACAACTCGTCTAGAGAAAGTTGAGGACCCAAAAATCTACAAATTAGACTTGTACCTTGGAATGTAGAGAAATCTTTCTTGAACTCATCCAATTATAGATTAACAATTGGGGATCCCTAACGAGGTGGCATGTTTGTAATGGATCTTTCATTGATCGCATCCATTTTTTCTTACCATATGTCTCAATTACCATATCATTCTTTTATTCACAAACAAACAATTCATATCTAGAACTTATAATAGAATCTATAAACAAATAATAGGGGATAGAACTCCACTTTCTATTATAAACCATAAAGGATGAGAGCACAGAATAAACATCTCAAAAGTAGAGAGCAGCAAAATTTGTTATTACATTTTAAAAAATAAGAATTTGACTTTATAAAATAAGAGGTTACTGTTTCAATACACGAACAAATTCTAGTATCATATTCTATTAAATTAAAAAGTAGCGAATCATTTAGTTCCATCCTTTGCATGCCAAACGGGTCATGTAGTGTGAAAGAAATATATTTGCTTTCCTATACGGTAGTGAAAATATCTTCTAGTTTATTGTGGAATAAAATGGAATTCAGAGATGTAAGAAATGATATAACCAGAACATGTCAAATGAAAACAGGTTTTACTTTATTATGACATGAAATGTCATTTCAGATATTAGAAGAAGCGAATAAAGAAGAATTATGCCCCACCAAAGCGAATATTTAAACTTCAAAATATTTGTGGCCTCA